>JAFBJR010000258.1:6157886-6396637 GCA_016785285.1 Brachirus orientalis | reverse complement strand
GGGGGGGGGGGGGGGGGGGGGGGGCTTTCTCATGGAAGTCACTGAGTGCAAAAGAGGTCTCACAGGAAGCACAGAGAAAGTGAGAGATAGGGAGGGAGGGAAAGAAAGCAAGTAGAGACAGGCATGCATGCAGCTGACTGATGGAGTAGCCTGCTTAGACCAATAACGCACTCCCTTTATGCCAAGGTCAGACCTCATGATCCTTTAGTCTGTTATGTGGTCACTATGTCACATTAGGTGATAACAGAGCCAGAGTATAATGTGGTATTAGACCCAACCAATCATCACGTAATGATCTTAAAAAGAAGAGGGAATGGACCATGTGCCAGGCTAGATGAAATGGTGTCCAAAGTGGCATGTATGATACTTGCTGTGTTGTGTGTGAGAACAGAACAGGTTGGACTGTCACTCCCTTAAAGAGAAGTTGAGGTAATTTATCACTCCTATTTCACTTTTCTATTTTGTTTGCTTATGCTTAATATTTTGGTAATGTGACAACCCCAGAGCAGGCTGGATTGTTGTCTGCCTTCAGCTTGTTCTTCTAGCTTTACCTCCTGCTCTGCCTCCTCCCCTTGTCTCTTATTGATTGTGCTTTTTCCTCAGGCCTACCTGATTACGGTGCCACCTGGCGTGGGGTGTGGCTTGATCGGTTTAAAAGCCAGGCCTTCAGTGTCGGCCTCTCTCACTTGGCTCTCTCTGCTCAATTTAGCTCTGCTCTGCTCTGGGCTGCCCGCGTTATCAGGCTCACTGGCAGCCACCATTTTTCCCTTTGTTTGGGCACTCACTTTAGTTTTCACATACAACAGACTCACACATCCAAGCTGGCACACACTACTGATCTTATAGATTACTCATATAGGTCTCACATTTCTGTTAAGTTGGTATGATTTGTTTTAATAAATTACAATTTAATAAGCATTCCTCCTGTTTGTAATTTGTTTGTCAGCCTTCTGCGAGTCAGGTCTGACAGTAAAGAAAACAGAATCCTCACTGAAACAACACAAGACTGATTTGTTGAAGATTGTCACACAGGGTCAATAACATGTTGGTATGCTTGTCCACCATTCATGATGCCATATTAAAAAGAGCAAGCAAACAAAGGCCATCAAAAAAAGTGAAGAAGCGATGAAAGTGTTGCTAATGACCTCAGCAGGCTGCAAATAGGAATGTCCATTATTCACACTAAACAGCACTGGCTCCACTTTATATTTAAATTCATTTAATTACCTGCATTATTTAAAACAACTTGTGGCTTCTTTTGCCTCTAATTGCCATTTGAAACATGTTACCTAAACTTTTACTGTTCCTGCTGTATAAAATTAAACCTGAAATCTGTCCAACTATAATAATTTCCTTTTAAATATTTCATCATTAACATCCACTTATTCAAAAATGCCCCATTTGTTAAAGTAGGACTCACTGTATTATTCACCATATAGCTGTTATCTTGATAATCACAGATCTCATTATTCTCAGATATAATTGTTTATGAATATATGATTATAAATTGGCCATGCATTAAATGTGCTGAAGGACCCCTTGAAAAAGAGATGGCACATCTCAAGAGGTTATTCCTTATAAAGATTTTCTTTTTTTTAAGCAAATTCAGTCTAGCCACATGTTATTTGGTTGCTGTAACCTTCAGCAAAATATTATCTTCAGACCTCTCCTGCTGCCAATTCCCAGTAAAAAAATTCTTAGGATGTCGACACAGGATCTGGATGAATGGTGAGTGGGTCGTGGCTGCTGGAGCAGGAAGTTTGGTGCCTGTGAGAAGGCACATCAGCGTAAGGTTGAGCTGCTCTGGGAGCTTGTTAAAATTCCAGTGCCAGGACCCTGCGTGGCTCACTAATAAGGGTCGGCTTTGTGTGCCAGGCCAGGGTGACCAGCAGGATAAAGTGCCAGTCAAGTGACAGGAGATGGCATGAAGGCTGGTCACGCCACTCCAGGAACAAACACCACACTATCTTACGGTTTGTCTGAGAAGATGTGTAAGGCTTCATTGTACACAGAAAGCCGCCACAGACGTGAACACAACAATCTCCCCAGCATCCTTCTTTTCTCTCTATCGGCCTCCCTGTCTGGGCCCATTTACGCAAGTGGAGATGTCGGAGCATGCAGGTACTGTACGGGTAATATGCCAGTCTGTGTGAATGCAATATGCAAATATGGACACAAATCTGTTCTCATCTCCCATCCACCTTCATTTGCTTATCTGCCTACCTGACAATAAATGTGAACTTGTGTAAGGTCTCTCATCTCTCTGCTCCCCATCTGTTAGCAAATCAACTTCACTGGGTTTTTTCAGTGGCATTGTACATACATAGTAGACAATGACTGCAAAGTGTTTGAGCAGGACTGACATGCATATCTGAGTGCAATGCTGTCGAAAGTGGAACAAGTGGAGGAAAAGAATGAAGGGGTTGAAATGCATGGACAAGGCATTTCTTTATCAGGGAAACTTCACTGAGTGTTCGAGGCTTTGTTTTGTCTGAAATTTGACAGCAGTCATGTTAGCTGAGTTTGTTGACCAGAAGTGTGTCTCTACTCTGGCGGTGAGTCTCTTCACTGAGTAGCTAAATGAGATGCTGACAGTGCCAGGAGCAACTCTCTTACTCAGTCCACTGCATAAATTCTGCGGCGATCATGCTGTTTCACCATTCACACATTTTCCTTAAAACTGGCAGCATTTATTCAGCCTTATCTCCTCCACATGTCCACCTCCATAATGCCAACTGGAAAAGAATGAGCTCCCACATAATTAAGACAATTCCTGAGGCAAGATACTCCCTGTGTCAGGACAACAGCCACAGTGTCATTCTGCATGCTCTTGCTGAACAGCAGGGTGTGACGATCCCGGTCCAAATACAGCTCTGACAACAGGCCAAGTATGAGGAAAAGAAAACACAAGACGTACTTTTACTGAAGCCTCCAGAATGCACAACACCTCCTCTGCTACTCACACTGAGAAATTGGTGTGGAATACCACCTACGCTGCTTCAAACAGCAGAAACCAGGGGAATTAATGTAAAAGTGTAACAATGAACATTGACAGAAAACGTCAGCACACTGACAGAAAAGCAAAATAGGATTTTGACACTTGCAACAACCAGAGAAGGTGAGCCAAGCAAACAAATCATATCTAGGCCAAGTTTAATGACATTACTCTCAATTAAACGTGTATTATTAAATATTAACCCATAATGTATAACATAATTTTAACCTTTGCCAATGTTTGTCATTTGTAAATATACAGAAATATGCACCGTACTTATTGTTTACAGAGACTTCAATTATCTGGCCTTACCTTCCCAGTTTAACACTAAATGGCAGTTAGGAAAATAACCTGCAGATACAAAGTAATGCAACCTATCAGAGCAAAGTAAAATACTGAATTGCTTGAAATGATTTGTATATATTTGGTTGTTGATAATTTCCGGGTTCTAATATCCTTATTGTCAGCCTGTGGATGTTTGTGTTTCATATCATGTTCACAGTTGGTGCACATGAATATCCAGTGTGTTTATTAACTTGGGACATTTCCACAGTTCTCACTATAAGAAGAAACAACAGCTAGGAGACTCTTTAGTGGACAATAGTGGCTGAACAAGATTTTAAGTTAAGATACAGGAGCTGAAACCCTTAACTCTTAAAGGATAAGGGTTGAAATGAATAAAGGATGGCTATTTCAGTTTGTCACTCAACTGTGTCTTACATCATTATTAAAGAGTATTTGTGGCCTGTGATGGACTGTGATCTGTCCAGGGTGTACCCTGCAACCCTCATGTGGTGGATAAAGTGGTAGAAAATAAGTGAGAGAGTATATTTAGACCTATGAAGCACAACCTTGTGAATGTAAACGGATACTTGCATTCAGCATTCTAACTACAGCTGATTACTCTTTATATAATGTCAATAGGTTAACAATAAGATATCAACAATTAAAAAAAATGTTAAGAGCCATAGCTAAAAATAAATGGTGCAGTCTGAGTCTGTATGGCTTTGAGAGCTGAGAGGACAGATTGTCCATTAAGTCAAGTGGACTTCCTGTGTATTCGTGACCTCGTCCTGGTGAAGTTATATAGGATAATTTGCAAAACAAACAAAAGAAAGAAATACAGAAGATGAAGCAACTGAGTACTACGAGAATGCACAACTCAAAATACAGAAAATGCAGTTTCTCTTAATGTTTCACAATTTAAAAAAAATATCTTACTTGTATGATTTGAGAAGATACATATTACATGTACTTTTCTGTGCACAGTTAAGTTGAGCTATAGTTGTAGCCATTCCCCATTCACCGGGACAAGGACACTAGTCGCAGTTTACAAGCAGTAGTAAGGAATCGATTCAATCAAATGAAGTCTGTTTGTTGCTGCTCCACTAGGAGTTACAATGCAGTCAGCCATTTGGATTCCTTTGTATTATTGTACTTGCTGCCAGTGACTGTAATCTATTCTTACAGTAAATTAAATGGTGCTTTGGATTACCAAACATAACTTTGAGAGTACTAATCAATGTGAAGTAGGTAAAGTATTATAAATAAAGTATTATTTTATAAAATGTATGTGTGGTGAAAACAGCAAAACACTTCTTACTACTTAGTTATTCAGATTAATCTCTCAACAATATTAATGCAGAGAAGAATGCGAGCTGGTTGACTCCATGCTGAGTGCGTCAACATTAAACTTCAAGGGGGAAGATGCTGGGAATATGAATGAGTGCATTCACATGTGTACAACATGGTTAGCCCTGCAGGACAGCCATGTTGACAATGAGTGACAGCGAGAATAGTGATACTGATGAAACGATGAAGTGCCTGTCATGTGAAATAGAATAGAATAAAATAAACCACTAGTGCAATATAAACATCCCAACACAAGACACAACATATAATAATAAGACATACCAATAAGGCAATGTGAAAATAGAGTGGGCTAAAACCCACAGGACAGATTGCACAGGAATTATAATTGCTGCAACAATAGATTAGATTTAAAGTTATAATTGTGAATTTTTAATGGCCCAGGGGAAGAATCTGTTCAATAGTCTATATAGCTGGATAGAAAGACTGACAGACAGAACTGACAAACTGGCAAATATCTTGATAATGACTGCTGCAAAACAAATAAGAAAAAAATACAGAATAATACCAGATACTGGGAAAGACAACTCAAATGCACACACGAACAAAATCAATTTGATTCTGTCCAAAAACATAATAACAAAGCAGTTTACTTCAGAGAGTCAGATAGTATCATATTCAATACAATAACAGTTTCAAGTGGATTCAAATTCCACTTGTTAAAACCAAGATGACAACAGAATCCTGTAGGCTATTTTCAGGAAAATGGGTGCTATGAACAATTAATCAACTTGTGATAGTGGGATTTGGTCCTGTACTGAGAACTGAGCCATTGGGGGCATCACAGCCAGGATATGATCAGACTGACAATAAGAGCAACAGAGCAACCTCAGGACTTGTTTTGACAGATTTGACTCTTTGGTCTCTGACAGGTTTAAAGCTCTTCCTGGTTGGGAAATTCCTTTATGTGGGGAGATTAGGTTGGGCCCTGAAGTCAGGATCGCTACATCTTCTTGCTGCCATAATACCTGGCTGATGACAGCATGTTGCGCACCACTCATACTACAAGACAGGAAAAAAGCACCAGCCACACACACACATACGCAAGGGTGCGAGTCGGCTGGGTTGTCATGGCAACCCTGTCCTACAGCTGTCAAGTGTTCATCAGTTTCCACAGCAACACCATAAGGTGGAGAGAGTAGACAATTATTTCAGACATAATACAGTTGAGAGGGTTGAATAGAAGCCTTATTAGGTCAAATTACCCTGCTGCAAAGGTTTAGCAGAGGCAAAGCTCGTGACCATTTCAGTCAGACAGCTTGGGATTTGCTCACTGATGTGACCAAATTAGGCAGATATAACATAATTAGGAAAGCGATAACAGTCAACAGGAGATTACTGTGATCTCCACAGATTTATATGCTAAAATATATTACAGATTTTAAGCATTGACAAGTAAAAAAAATGGGTAAAGTAAAGATGTTCTTAGAATAATTATTTTAAAGATGTACAAGCTACATGCTGTTATTTCCCCTGTTCGTGATACCTGTGCTTAAAACGTATGAGCCATCACATTCGATCATACTAAAAAGCGAATTATTATGGGGAAAAAGCCTGAGGAGTTTAAATATTGATAGTTCATGTTTGGGCTCAACAAACAGATCTATAATTTTCTAGCAACTTTTTTTATGGTCTATGAAGTTTGATAACTGTTAAAGCCTCTCTGATTACCATTTATCATATTGTCCTGTGGCAGAAATTAAGATTCCTGTTGTCGATTATTTTCATTTGCCTTCTGTGCTTTTAGATTTTGCTAAATGCTCTATTATCCCTGCAGTGTTATAATATTTTAATCCACAGTTGTGTTTTAATTGTAACAACTTTCATACAAGTGTACTTTTTTATTCAGTATTTATTTGAAATCTTGGTAGCTAATGCTGACATCAAGTTTAAGACTAATTTCCCACCCGGGATCATTTCCAGCTCAAACAAACAAAGCGAAATTTCATGACAACTACCGAAAAGAAAACAAAAACAAATACATACAAAGTAAAAGATAAATGAAAAAAATTCAGCACCAAAGATAAATGAAAAAAATTCAGGAGACTTTAGGAGTCTCCTAAAAGCATCTTTTAAAATGACAATGGGAGAGGATTATAAAGGCTTTAACTGATGTTACTTATGTCTACAGATAGTAAATACAGATAGTAAATAAAGAAGACAGATTATAGTAAATATACATACAAATACAACCAGACATTTCAAAATTTTTCAACAAGCCCCTGCTTAATCTACAGAGGTTGCAGTCTTTATAATGCCATCAGTAGGTGAAACAGACTATGAAATTTCCCCATGCTATCATCCAACATGATGTCTTAGAAATATGAGAGTGACAAAATAATTTGAAAAGTATCTTTGTAAAGTACTAAAATAGTTGTATACTGACAGAGACTAATAAACATGGGTATAGTTAAGGCTGTCAGGCATTAATTTTGCATCACAAACACATTTATCATGCACATTTATTGTTCCATATCAAAAGACATTTATTTTGAAATTTTATGAACAAAACAATTTTTGCAATGTAATTATGGAATGCTGTAACAGAGAGTTGCATTTTAAGCTCGTTTTGCCCACTCTGACTGAACAGTTGTCTTTTTTCCTCAAATAACTGTTTTTTCCCCACTTCTCTGGCTCCTCCTGACCAGTCAAGACATGCAAACTGAAGCAAACTGAAGTCAGTGTTTTTGGTTGAAAAGAAAATTTAGCAAGGTCACCAGCATTAAAGTCAATGGAAAGACCCTTTGAACTTCTAAAGATAATTCAAATATTCTTGGTCTTCATCAGGTCAAAATAAATCCCACACCAAAGACAACTCAAATGATGAATTAAAGAATCAAGTTTGTGGCAAGAATTTTTTAATGGGCAGCTCAATTCTTTACATAAGCACTGGACCTATAGCTCAAGTCATTTTGATAATGGTGCCATCAACTGGTAAGATGAGTTATTGCAACACATTACTAAACGTGTACCCACAAACACATCATTGCTGTTAAAAAGCATATCTGACTGATAGTTTTGATAGTTTTTATATGCAGTGCAGTGTTGTATGTGCTTTAATTATCACACAAATTTAATTACTCTATCAATCAACCAAACTAAAATAGATGAGTGGTGAATTCATGTTTAAATGTCAACATAGTGGCAAATAAAATTGCTCCAATTTCAGTCAAAGCCCAGCTGGCAGACTGATGACTTTCACAGCATTCTCAAAATCTCTGAGAGTGTGTGACATAGCTGCACTCACACAATGAGTCAGCATCACAGCTGCACAGCTATCACACATGGGTCAAGATGTGGCTCAAAAGGCTTTTTCCTCAGCACTGAACAGCTCAGAGAGACACTGTCCCTTTACATCTCTGTGTGCAGCGATGATAGTTGTTTGGATGTTGTGCTACCATAAAAAATCCCTTTCAGAAAATCTGACTATACTTGGACAACATGGTTTGGCCTGGTTTTGTTTGACTTTGGGCAATTGATGCACCGCAGTGTGATTCTAATTAAAGTGACGAGGGCGCTGGGGTCAGCATAGATGAGCACAGTCAGTGTAGCTTGGTGAAATTGCCTCGGTCAGTGTGACAGCTACACTATAATCTACAACTCCTCTTTGCCACTCACCCAGATCAACCACTTAATGATATAAATAATTCATTTCTAAATGGAAACATTAACAATGTCAGTGCTGCTGTGTCGCAATAGGCCTTATGACATCCCACTCGACTGCCTGTGAAGAGTGCAAATTATACTGTTGCTCCAGGGAAGGAAATTTATAATGGTTACACCTGCTGATTCCTGCTTGACCATCAATCTTCATTTTCCATTACTGTGCAAACTCAAGACAGGGAGATGGCACAAAGCAAGACCAAGATGTCTCACATTCACGTGTAAAAGAAAAGCATAAAGCAGGTTTGATCTTTGTAAACATTTTATCTAATATGCTAACTGATAAGTTATTTTGATACTAGAAGCAAATGAAAACTAAGGCAACTGAAGAGTCTCATGACATTCCTGATTTTGTTTTTTTTATTCTCTTTCTTTATCGGTTTGTTTTTCAGCAGAACCAGATAATATGCCTAAGATTAAAAGTTTCAATTATATTCACTTGGACAAGTGGGAAAACTACCTGATAATGTTTTGGCCTATTTTGTACTGTTTTACTGAAAAAACAATGGGAGTCTTGGAAACAATACTAGGAATCCTGCTGCAAGAATTGCACAAACAGAATTAAGTATATAAACCCATGTGTTTAATAAAGATCAATGCTACAAACAGAGGTGATAAGACTTACTGTAATGGCTCTCATAATGCCACCGCATCCGAAGCAGTTCATACAGGAAGAAGTCTATTTGTCACTCGGCCTGACTCTACCATTAACCTTGTTTAACTGTGGACACAGGCCTTGAGATTTAGGACAAACACAGAGAAGGACAACACAGTAAGGTCATCCTGCTAACCACAGCAGGGCTTTCCCTAAAGTAGTCTGGGTAAGATGGTCAGACAATACCAGCAGGTGAGTTCAGCTGAGTACAGGTCGACTTACAAATCTATGACTACAGTGGATGTTATTACATTTTGCTACATTTAATGCTTGTATGATGTGTAAATGTATAGTGTTTATACAGACAATACCTCCTCCCCACATGCCCACATGGCAAATTGTTTTTTCACCACACATTAACCCTTCCTCCCCTCTTATTGTCTCCTGAATGCATCACTGCCCCTGTAAATACTAAACTTGCTAAAATGTGTTTTCTGTATTTAACACAGCCTGACCACCATCTGACTGATAAATGTTAAGTACTACTCATCTCATTACTGTGAAGTATCCCATAATAAGCGTATGCCAACCTGTCCTCTAGGGCACCTTTCTGTCCTTTGGCATGATTCCGTTACCATGGTAATGGCACACAACCTATTTCCATAGACAAGGATTAAAAGTAGTTTCCTCAGAGACAGGCATATGCAGCCATGGAGAGGACGTGGCTTCAGTGCAGTATGTGAGAATTCCTGAGACACATGATGTTCTCTGTTCTTGATAATAAAAAAATCACTGACAAACAGGATTGGTCAGTCTGATGTCAGACATTAAAGCATGTGCACGTGACTTGATATGTCATAACCTGCTGTGCTTTGCAGGAGACAATTATGGAGCAGGACTAAGAGATGACTGAAAGACAAAATGGGAACGAGGAGGACAATATTCTTAACAGTGGGTTTAAGCAGATTGTAGAGAAGGCAGTTACTCATACATACATTATTTAAAACTCATGAACTTCAGAAATGAATTAAATCCTTAAATAATTTCAAGGTCATAAATACAGAAATTGCTCAATCAGAATATCAAATCAGAAAATCTAATATTTACACTGACTATATTATATGTTAGAGGACATAAATTAAATTTGAATATTGCTGTTGGTGTAAAATAATAACCCTTTCTTCCCTGAAAACAACAAACAACAACAATGGACTGAGCAACAAAGTAGATAGTTAAAATCACTGACTGGTTTGTAAGCATTCTCTGTCTGAGAGCGCCATCTAGTGATATGACACTGGAATAATAAATCTACATTTAAGTACCTTATCTGTGTCCCATTTCCATGTTACAGACCAAGATCAAATTATGAACCAAAATGACAACATTATTGAACCACTTTTTGAGAAAAGCATTAAGTGGAAATGTGATTAATAACATTGATGATTGCTCCATTTTATGTCTGTCAGACCGAGGATTTTAGTGGTGTGCATGCTGACTGATGCTGGCACAATGGAATGGCTGACTGGGACACTTGCACATAACAGGGCAGTAATTAATGTTATTTGTTACAGTCTGTATTTTTCCTGTTTCCCTGATGCAGTGCACCAAGCAAACGCAGTGGCTGCAAATCATTTCAGTTAATTATGTGAAAGACTCTTACAACCATAAAACAATTCCTTTTTTCTAAACATGTGATTGGTGGTTTTGAAGCACACATACTGAATTATCCATCATTCTATTTTATTGGTAAGAAATATTGATTTTATGTTGCACTGCATAACTCAATTTTGCTCTTTCAAGCACACAAACTGAGCATCAAGGTTGTGTGCTTCACCCTTTCTCTTTTTTCACCTTCCTGTCCTCTCTTTTCATCTCTTATTCTCTCACCTGCAGTACTGAGGTTCCTCAGCTCTCTCTACTTTAGATCTATCTCATTGTGAGATTTGCACTGTGCTTTGTTGTCATCAGCCTTGACCTGCACCACATGCTGCTTTATCTTCTGACTTAGCTAAATAACATTGAAATAACTTGAGTTTGTGAATGATAATCACAAAATTACACTGTGATCATACTGTACATGTCCTATATACCTTGTTGTAAAACAATATTGTATAATTTTCCCACCAGTAAAAGAAGTAAACCTATTCTGCCTTGAACAAAAACACATTTTGTAAATAAAAAAAATGCTGATGAAAAAACAGCTTGAGTAAATTGTCTCTGTAAATTGTCTATACAGCAATATACACAATGCAACTTATTCTTTCCTAAAATATAAATAAGTCAAAGCTCAAAATAGATTATATATTCTCAGTTAATAATTTGAATAGCAGATTTTTTCACAGGTGTAGTTTCACTGATATAAAAAGAAAGAGTCCTTTGATAATGTCTTTTTCCCTATCGTCTGAGACGTGTCAGACAGGAGTCTCACCTGATTAAGGGTGTGAGCTTCATGGAAGATGATGGTTGGCAGGAACAGATTGAAAAGGACTTCAGGATCAAAGGTCTCCTGTAAAAGACAAAGCTGTTATGTTCGTGACTGACAGGGCTCCATGGGGAGTGAGAGGACTCCGTCTACTGAATGTGACCGACTTGCACACAAACACAGTTCACTTCAGCGGCTCTGGTTTGCTTGGCAGGTGCTACTTCCTTTTCTCTTTAAATGTCACAATTGTCTCCAGGTACAAGCCTCATCTGCCCTCTCTTTCTGAAAAAAAGTCATATGCTGTTTACTGAAAAAAGGAAAAATGTAGCAATTCAGCCCCTAGTGCCAAATGACTATTACATTTACCATGCTGTTAAATGTCTCTAACAACCAGTTTAATCTCAGCTGTCCGAGCATAAAAGCTACAAACATTCAGCCTCTATTTAACCAGGTTAGTCCTACTGAGATAAAGGATTTTTTTTTAACAAGAGAGACAGTAGAATATATCTTGCTCATATATGAAACACAGACAAACTAGACTGAAAAATCTTCACTTGAGCTTTAAACTTTTTCAGGGTTACGATGAAGACTAGACTGTAAATTATTTCAAGGAAACTTAAAGGCTTTCGTTCTCGATTCAGTTTGAATTTAAGGATCAACATATTGCAAGATGTCCAAAGACAAAATATAATGACCTCCATGTTTCCATTTAGAAGGTTTTTGTTTGATCACAGGGATATCCCCCCTTTAAGGGAAAAAACATAACCCATTTGTCCTTGAATCCTACTATTCATTTAGTTCCTTTAAGGCATTTCAAGGATATTGTGTTTGAGAGGCCAAAGATGTTCTACAAGGCAATGGTGACCTCAGGATCACAGAAATTAAAACATCATAGAGACCATGAGACCAATTCAGGCTAATTTCAAAGGATTCCCTCAGCAAGTTCTTCAGATAACACAGTTACATTCTATTATAATTGTGGATTGTGTTGACATTCTGTCCAAATCTAACCACATTTCCACAGCTGATTAAAGATACCATAATACCAAGTCAGAGATCTAACTGGTGGTGTCAGTATTCACCATCAAGAATATCAGAGAAAAATCCAAGCTTCTTATCAACAACTACATGACAACATCCAGAGTAAGCAGTGCACATTATATTTGTACATATTGATCACGTTCTGTGTATTTTTTTGTGTTTTACAGCCGTTTGCATCTGTAATGTTGCATTACTGCTTTTACTCTTTCCTTTTTTTCTTCCTCATCCTCTGATCCCTGCAGTGATATGGTCTGTTTCTCATCCTTGCAGTATGATGTAATGCAAGCCTCTCAGAAAGGTATAGCCTTTCATGTCCTTCATCCTTGAATCCTTTTTATGTCAATTGCGGGCACAATCTGAGGATCAAACCGCCGTGATATTTATTTCAGTTCGAGACTTTTTCAGCGTAGCTAAACATAAGATCTTGTAACACTGAAAATAATAATAATAATAATAATAATAAATTCTAAAATACAAGATGTGATGAGGTGCTAGCGGAAATCAGAGTGTAGCCACAGAACTTTGAGGACAGACTACATTTTTCTTACAAAAAAAACTAGTAATAGGTTGAATCAGCCTGAATAGCATAAACATTTAAAATGAAAATGACCCTGCCAGTGTAAATGGTCTATTATTACCAGGGCACACTGGATTTTGGTGAATATTCCAGTGTGGTATGTGGAAGACTGTATTTCTATTTTAATTATCAGTTCTAATGCAGAAAAGTCTTTGGAGATTAACCATGCTTTCCCAGCAATTTATACTTGAAATGGCTGCTGGAGCTACAAATTGCTCATATCTTTCTGTCACATCACTTGCCATAACATAAATTACACTTTTAGAGCTGCAATTACCCTCACAGCACAATATGTATGTATTTTTCCCCACTGTGCAGCCTGAGCATGACAAATGCAAAACTGCATGTCAGAGACTAATACAGACACTATAATCAATAAATTATTCATAGGCTGGTGGTTTTATTCCAAGGACCACCTGCACCACAGAATCAAGGATGGACGTGTGCTGTATACACTAATTGCCTCTTCAGTTGAGCAACACTAAATTTAATCAGACCACAAACTTTAATGCCTTACTCCCTAGTGGCACATAATGGACTCAGTAATGCAATGAAATCCTTATTTCTCTCTCTGGTCAGCCCCATATGTATCAGGCTTAATGGCATGAAGGTTACACAGAATGGTATGACCAATGTAATGGCTATTGTGGTACCCTCTTCTGGTGTGCTAATGAGATCCCAGCATTAAAAGGGACCAAAGAGTCCAAGCCATTAGTGAAAACGTACACTTCGCATTCATGATTTGTAAGGTTTATGGCTCATCTATTTGAATTCTATGAAATTTCAAATACTACACTCATGCCACATCCTGTCATGCTTGTGGTCATCGGATGGCTGAACCCCTGGCTTAACGATGAGACCCTTTTATGTGACAAACTACTCTGATACCACTGCAAACACATAAAAGACAGAAAGCAATAATACCACAGACTCATCACAAGGCTTAGGCTCAGTGACACTGGAGGAACTGACTAACTCCGTTTTGAACCAGTGACTGTTTGCAGCACTTTACTTGACGCTCTGACAGTTAAGGCATCATATTTGCGACCTTTGCATGCAGAGTTCAAACGTATCACAGCAAGTAGATTTTCACATCCATTAATGTGCTCTGTATCACAGGTTGAGATGACCGTGTCTGTTTAAAAGATGAGATTAACAAGCTACCTCACTCATTTCCTGCACCGCTGAGAAATCTGGGACCAATGTGACTCGCAACATTATTTCATTATCTGAACTTTGCACCAAAACATGTAACTCATAAAAAAGTACTGAGAGCAAAAATAATATTATGTTATGTTTCTTTTCAGTTGATGGCAGGAAGATACAGTACGTCTACAAAAATGTCAGTGTAAAAGCCTCTTTTGTTTATTGCTGAGACCCTTTGTATTGCTCAACCCTTCTCCACTGGAGGCTAATGTATAAAGTTTATTTTCTTCTGTGCTGTCTTCTAATTTCCCTTTGCCAACAAAGCACACCCAAAAATGTAATCTCCCCTATCAGTTCCTCAATAAAAACCTAATATTGGGTAAAGTGCTCCCCTGCTCTCTCTAAAACTGCATCAGGAGAGAAAGAAATCTTCCTTTGTGGTGCTGGTTGTTTTTAAGATGTCTCCACTACATGATCAATTATGCATTTTTTCCAAATAAATGTTTTATCAGGGCAGGTTGTTTTCACTTGTCACTGGTGCCTTTGTTGTGTCACGGTGTGCAGAACTAACCCACATTTTTTTCCTCTTTTTTGCATTATATATGTGCAGTTAAGTCAAATCTAACTGTGCCAATTACCGTATGTGAAGGTGAGGTTGACGGACATCTTTGGTTAGTTCAACGAGACAGAAAACACTTGATGTGATGACATGCTGACCATGAAGTTGTGAGTCCAAACTGCTGTCAAATGACAAGCATTTCACTGCTGATCCCAGCAGCACACCTGCAAGGAGTGCAAAAAACAAAACATTGTTTTTCTGTAAACAACGGTAATCCACAAATATTTAAGATACAAGACATACAGTACAAACATTTTCCATATGTTTATTATGCACATATGGTTAAAGTCATATGTTTAGAACAGTCCTGAAAAAGAGTATGCAACAAATAGCCCAGAATAATCAAAAATGCAATGCAAAAAAACACAATAAATAAAACAATCCATATTACATGTGCAAACATTTCTTTTTAATATTGCATGAATCTACAACACTGGTGGTTTGTGACCCCTTTATAGGGTGCAATACTTAAAAACAACTTATACAGCAGCCTTTGGTGTAATGGTAGACTGAGCCAGGTTTGATTTATCACCACAGAACCAAACAACCACCACTATAGAAAAGTAATTTGTTTTTGTTGGCTATGCAGAGGGAGTCTTTGTCTTAGTCTTTGGGGCTGTTATCTAAGCTAAGTTACACAACGTTGGTAAAGATTGTCCATGTGTTAATTATAAATGTTCCACATAAAGATAAATGAGTGTAAACAATGCAATTCAGCAAAGAAAAATGGTGGATGAAGCACAAATGGACGATGTGGCCCTCCATTACAAAAACATCCCTCTTAAGTTTCACAACTTGATAAACTGCGACCGAAACGGACCTTATCCTTTACCCTTCTAATTTATTACTTTGACATTTAGTCCAGGAAATGTTACTGAATAACAGCATTTATTCCTTATATTCTTAATGGGCTAACAGCTAAAGCTACTTACCACGAAATATTGACTTACAATTCCACATTGTAAACTTCCACACAGTAGGAAATGTTCTAAGGGAAAACAGTGGTGCTGCATTGTTGTGGAGGAGGCTCACATGAGTCCTTAAATCTCTAAAAGGAGGTTCAACCTTTTCGGAAACAGGTGTTTTAATTCAGCAGCGAGAACATCCGCTTTAGCTGTGCGGCCTTTACGAAACCTCGGAAACACCTCAATGTAACGAACGGGCAATTGTTTTTCTACAGTATTTGCTTCACATTTTCACCCCAAAAAACAAACGTGAATATGCAGGACCTAAATAACCTACTTAGGTGGCAATTTATTTTGTAAATCGCAGTATATATAAGAGGAGCTGTGTTTGCCCACTGACAGTACTTGTTTTATCTTTGAAAGGCGTTCGATAACTGAAAAGTTAGGAACGCACCAATAACAGGGGTGTCACTCTTTTTCTGTCCAGCAGATGGCGGTAAATACATACTAATGCACGACAACCGGTGACGAATCTGTTGTGCTGGGATGTTCCATCTCTTCAAACACTATCATTTAACTTCAGTTAATCGGCTATGGGTTTGAATAATGAGTTAAATATTTAATTAAAGTTGAGTCATATAAACTGAAGAACGATTAACGTGTAAATCAGTACCCGCATGCCTTTGTGTGTTGACCATTGTTGTTTTTTTTTAATAACTTTAAAATCACTCATTGTCTTCTTATTATTGTTAATAATAAAAAGGAGTTGAAAAACGGTCTCTGTCATGAATATATAAATGCAATATTTATATAAATGTAAGATCCTTTATTATGCTCTACAAGGAGATAAAGATCCCATTGTTTTCTGTGTATAATAATGTCTTTTGTTTATTTGTTTTGCTTCGTGTTGAATTTTGATTGTGAAATGTTGCTGTGACGGGGGAAAATAGACATTTGGGCAAACTTTGAGCTTTAGGAGGCGGTATTCCAGACGAGACAGTATCGCTTAGCAACCGAGGCCGTAAAGATACGGCGGGTGTCGTAAAGGGTAGAGAGGCTGGTGTTGAAAAAGAGTGGAAACAGAACCCATTGTGGTGCCGGAGAAGAGTGAGAGCCTCTACCGGAGAGAGGAAGAAGAAGAATTAAAGGCAATTCCGTGACCACGGACGGACTCATGATAGGCGGACTGATACGGACGTTATCGCTCATCACAGACGGCGTTGTCCTTTGTGAGGAGGAGCGCGTTGTCCAGTCGGAAACATCCGGTATATGAAGAGTTAAGACCAGACATCCCAACTGTTTATTCACCAGCTAGCAGGCTAGCTGGCTAGATATCCGGGAGCAAGAAATAGGAAGCCCGTGTGAGTTTGCCTGATAGAGATCTTCGTCGACCTTTTCAAGAAGCTATTTTCGGTTCGGACATTAGCGGCGGGGATTTGAAGTGTCTTTCATTCGCTGATTAAGTGGCAGCAACTTTGAAGAATAAAATCAACTGAACGCTAAGCAATTTACTACTGCTGGTACCACAACAACAGAGCCGGAGAGGGATAAAGTCGGACAGGTTTGTTTCTCTCTCTTTTTGTTTTGTCCGTGATTCCATTTAACTCAGAACATTAATGAGGCTACCAGGCAGAGTGCGAATCTCAGGAGTCATTTTCATCGAGTTCAAGCCACGACTAGTTCAAGTAAATCCAGGGAAAATGAGCACTCGTTTTCATTGATGTTTGTTAGATCTGAACGGTTTCGGAATAAATATATACTTTTTATTTGTATTATACTTTGTATAACATGTATGATATAATACTATGTGACACACGACTCCATCAAAAAAACTAACTCTATAATCTAAGTTAAGTAAAACTTAAATATGTGAAGTTTTCCCCACACGTTTAAATTAGGCTTTGAACGATTTGATTTCATTTAATCGCAGTTTTTTTGACAGTTGTCGCGATTGCCGTTTGATTTTCAATAGATTGAGCACAACACGCATGAAATTTCCTTAATGTATCACTATTTACTCCAATGTAAGGAGTGAACTTGTTACTAACACATGTTTTAATTGTCATAAAGCGATCGCGCCATTGTCGTTTGCTAATTATATTTTTAAAATTACCATTTAAAAAAAAAAAAAGACATCAATTATTCAGGCCTAATTTATTTTACATGTTTATTGACTAAGAACACGGACGATTCCAACATAGAACGATAACTGCAGCGTTTGCCAATTACATTGATTTAAATCATCATTTCAATTTACATTATCTTTGTACAAGTGGATGTTTGACACTGTGAACGTCAACATGACTGTGTTATTTCTAGAAAGTAATTCCTTCAGATCAGATGCCCACATCCTCCTCAAACGATGACAGGAAGCTATTGTTGTTATTATAAACACTGTCAGAGCTGCTGCTGCTGCTGCTGCATGTGTTGTTACAACACGCAACTATCTTCACCATCTCAGCATGACTATTTGGAATGTTACATACAGTCTGTAGTTTCCCTCAAGCCTGTGACAGGTACATTAACACAAGTTAATCTACATAACACATATAACCAAAGTGTTTTCTTCATTAGCAATATTATAAAGGTTCAGTATACAGCGTTTTGTGCCGCCACTTATATGACACATAATCGTAATGAATGTTTTACCTCAAATTAGTGCTGAACAAAAATGAGGAAAATGTCTAGTTGCAATGTTTTCTCTAGCAGATAATGTGATTGCTATTTGATTTTGTATTCACTGTAGAGCAGATTTAATACTTGGTGGAGAATTACAACTTGTGATACCATTAAATTATTGACCAAAAAAAAAAAAAAAAACCCAGTCACATTCTAAGCAAAGTAAAAATACCAGATAAAATAAAGTAGGTCATTTTTGGAAGAGAAAAAAAAACGCAACTTTGTCAGTGGTTTTCACTTTCCTGTTTCAGTATCACTGAGTAAAACCTGGTTTAAATGTGCTATTCAACTTAAATTGCAACATTTATAATCACCAGATAGACTGGCCCTACATCTGATACAAAAAATGCTCTTTGTTTTTTGTTTTGTGATCATGAATAAGATTAAACCAACAATTACCTGGTTTCTTCCTGGTTTCATCGTGGGGCAAAAATCAGTCTTTAATTTACATTAATTATGATTGACATTGACTGAGTTGAACATTTTTATTGTGAAAAACTTTTGGTCATATTTACTGCCCTACTTTACTGCACATAGCTGCTTTTGAAGTGTTACCATTCACAATGAACTGTCCAAATTAGGCAGATGTGAGTAATATGATGCTCTCCCTTAACCTTCAAAACCCTCCTGTATATTATGTGTTCCTCTGTATTAGGACTGTATATATTTACTTGAAGGATCATACTCATCTTTATATTTATTCATAGAAAGTACTGTTTCAATTGAGTGTGTTGGTAATTATGTGGCACTCAAGTTTATTATCCCTTCTCAAAAACAAGGTACCTCAACAGGTTTCCGCTCGACCAACTTGATTTAGATTGATTTGCCACGTATTTGCCTTCCTTGCTGGTGGTTGAGCAATTTGCTCGTCAGACAGACTCAGGCTGTGGCACTGAAAATGAAAGTGTAATTCAGAATTCGTAATAGCTAAATTGACTTGACCATGAAATTTCCGTAGCATAATAATAATTGTACCCTTTTTGCTTATCTCTGCCCTTGATTCCTTCAAGGAAAAAATAGATAGACCAGAACAGTCCTACTGTTTAGTGTTGGCTGAGGTTTATAATACATCCTGAGCATATTAGCATATTCTAATCAATAGAATTTGTTCCTTTTTTTCTTTGACACAAATTGTAGAGCCTTTCTGCAAGGTTAGTCGACAAGGGAGCTATGAAAATAGACCAGTCCAATAAACAAATGTGCTGGTGGTGGATTTGAATATTTCTTAGCACTTGACAGGGGAATGTTTTGTAACTGAAACCTTAAACCTCCCCCCAGGTGCAAAATATTTTTGTTTTTGACCTCCAAACTCACTAAACCAAATGGGTTAAAATCAACTTTGACCACAGATGGAGCTATATTCAGAGTAACCTCAGATGAAAGAATACATTTTTGTCAGGTAATCCCCCCCCCCCCCCCCCCCAATTTTTTTTTGGTAACCCCCCCCCCCCCCCCCCCCATCTACTCAAACATGTCAAACATTTTTTTTTCAAACTGCAGCTTGTTTTAATATCTTCAAGAGTAACTCGACTTGAAATGACAGTGTTTTGCAATAGCATTATTACCTTGAGATTAAAATATATTACAACTTTTCAAACTGTTGCAAAAGGATACAGGCTCATGGAAGAGTCCAGCTGTTAAGGTTAAACAGTTCAGTTTCTTAGTTGAAGAATCTAGTTAGAGCAAGTCTGTAGCGAGGTTCAAGTGTGTCCTTCCAAACAGTTGCAGCAGTTTTTAAGAGAAGCTGAATATCACTGATATTCTTAAAAAACCTCCAGTGTTTTAGTTTGGACAGGAGATGAATGCTCTAATGTTTATGTGGGGATTCTGCTAATTGGTGTTTGTATTCAGAGGACTTAATGTTCCGTGAGGCGTGTGAATGTTACTGTCATTTGTATCTATCCATCACTGCCTGCGTCCTTGCTGTACACAGGCAATCCCACAGTGGCTGAATGTTTTTGTGATCAAACATTATTGACTCCCTCAGTCGATAACCTTGACAACAGTAGTTCCTCTCTCCAGCCACAGGCACTCATTGCAGTGGCGGAGTGGGGGGCTCAGTGGGGGCTTTTTCTCAGCTTTTAGTGAGGCTTCGTGGTAATGCCAGCACCAGTCTCCAGAGTGTGTGTTTGTGTGTCCATTCAGAGATGGAAAACTGCTACTCTGTATTCAAGTGATCTCTTTCCATTCATTTCCATCACAAGAGCAATAACTCATAGTTTCTCTCACCTTGCAGTCCATTAGCCATACATTGGTCATATCTCTCTTTGCTCTCTCTCACTCTACCTACTCCTACACTGTAGTTCAGTCCTCTCCTCTACTTCCTCCTTGCACTCTCTTTTGCATTTCCTCTGGAATTAATCAAGCATGGTCATGTGTGGTTTGGCTTCATTATATCATAATGAAGTTTAGCCTCAAGTGCAGTTGAAGGAAATGGGTTAGTCTGAAGGTAGCTTTGTCCTCATTTATCTGAAACCAGTTTTACACTATGAATGGTGGTTAAAAAAATTACTCATGAAGAACATCCTCATTTTTTTAAAAACAAAAAACTTATGTTGAAATTTTAGGACGTTACATTGTCGTCTTCCTCTCTTTCGACCTATATCATTCTCTTTTAAGCCGACATGGGGCCTATTGCTTCATCCTGGGCCTTTTCTGTTCCAGTAATGAGCCATTTTGTGGTTCTTAACATCTGCCAATCTTGGAACATTTTGAATGCAAGACTCATCTCCCATGCAAGAGGAGTCAGGCATCCTGTGATTTGCCCTCTTTGCTTTGCCTCTCTTTCGAAATGCTCGCCACTGTACTTTGTAGACGAAGAATGTCGTTAAAAAATGTCCATAGCCCGCTTTTGGCAGAGGCTGTGTATGACGAGAGGTTATTTGGTGCTTATTCTCAACAGAGCTTTCCTCTTAGTATTGTGCATCCCTCCTTCTTGCACAGTACGGAGGTAGTGGTGGTACTGTGGGGAGGAATGGAGGAGGGGAGGCAAGCTAATTTAAAACATGCTTTTTTCTGAGGGCACAAGGAGGTTTGTTCAAAAGAAAGCAGAGCATTAAATTTCACTGCCCATCTATTCCAGTGGGTAACATCTGTGATAGAATACAAAGCCTCTGGCTTTAATTTGGTGCTTCAAGTGAACTTTACCCTTGTCAAAACCCAGAGTAAGCAACCTTGCCATAGAGCCCTATACAGTTTGCCTTTGTCTCTGCATGTCCTGTTTAATAACAGCCTTGGTGTGGCATACAGTGATAAAGAGCAAGGCAAACAAGTACATGGCTTTGCAGGTGTAAAATTCCCAAGAAGCAGTCAAGTAGGGTAATTACCAGGGGAGAATATCCCCATTCTAAATTAACCATGTCATCCTTCCAATGAAGCTGAATGTTTCTGTCTCATTCACACCGTTACTCTGCGTGTAAAAGCAGCAGCAGTAGGCTGTAAAATTTCACCTTGCTGAATTTCTGTCCTCATACTCTCCTGCTCCTTTCTATACACTTTAAGTATATTTAACACCTGGGTTGTCTCATTAACGGAAAGAAAATGCTAGTTGTAGCTCATACCTTTTTACTACTGAAAATGGTATGGTCAAATGACATAATACAGATAATGTTCCATAGGTAATTTAGGATTAACACCAGTGAAGAGGATTGAGAAGCTTTGCATGCTCCCAGTGTTAGCCACCTCCTCATGCATCCAGCTCAAGTTTGTGCGCTTGTTCCAGCTTCCTTTTATTCTTTGTGGCTTTTCGGGCACCTGGTTTAGTTTTAACCTCTTTTGCTGATCATCAGGAACTTTCTTATGTGAACCTGGGTTCATACCGCCAGGTCTGGTGGCTGAGTGCCTCAGGTGCTAAATGACACCTGAGTTGCAATCTTACAGCAACAGGATGTTCAGCATCATAGAATCATTAGCAGAGGGGACGGCATGATGCATGAGAGGGTGAATTCTGCACACTGACACAGTTTGTTTTAAATTGTCCATCCCCCATTTTTTTTTACACTCCTTTTCTGTTTTTCACACACTTTTACATGCCCTTTTCTGTTACTTCATTCTGAATGGATTGCATTTCTTTTAATCTCATCAGAGGTTTTTTTTCTTAAAGTCAGTCAGATGTGAACATACAATGTCTTTATTTGGCTCTTCATAGCAGTTTTGCCTTTTTCTGTTTTTGTTCTTTAGATATCTCAGGTCAGTGTGGAAATGGAGTAATGCATTTAAAATGTCTTCTAAATTATTCATATTAACAGTTTAAAATTATTTTTGCGTCATTATAACTTGGAAATATATAATTAAATGTGCCATGTTTTAAGAAAATGTAATTGTTACAAGCACTATTTGATTTAGTACAGAGAAACCATTAAAGTATTGCTTTATGTAAAAGGAGTAGAGTCTCTCTCGTTATCCCTCTTGTATTGTAATGTTAAGAAACTAAAATGCTCTCTGAGTGAATTCACAGCACTTCAGTTTCACATTTGTGGCAACAATGGGGAGATATCCATGAATCAAAATTTTCTTTTTCTTAAAAATGTAGTGCAGCTGTATTTAGATCTATTTTTACATTACTGATGTTGGCCTGATCTGCTTGATGTATTTTCAGACAGCTTCTTATCTGACGCTCCACAGCTGCACGACTCTCACTATCGCTGCTCTCTTGGCTTCCTCTAGCCCGTCCAAATCTCAGCCACGAAAGCAAAATGCAAGAAACCCATCAACACGCACACTAATTACACAAGTGTTTCTGCTCATTAGCCATGCCCTCTCAAGTCAGCTGTCCTAATATGCATGTCCTAATAAGCTGTAATTGAGGATGGCTAATTTGCATGGCCAACTCAGTCTTTCTTAAAGTGACTTATAAGACTCAAGATTCATTGCCAAAAAGCTGATTGGATGATCTATAGCTTCATTACAGGCTGACTCTGGGGGGCTTGCAAGGTTTTTCTGATTTCTGAGAGCATTGTTCTCATAGTGTGAGTCCAGATTGTTTCTGCACTCACTTCCTGTATTCCCTCCTGCAATTTCAAATGGAGTTATTCAGACCCCCCCAATGTCACATATGCTATTTTAATGACACCAGCCATTTTCAAAGAAATGACTTCAGAGCATGATTAAAACGAAGCAGGGCAGGTCTGATCAAAGGTTAAGCTGCACAGTGTGTCTCTCATCATAATGAAATGTGAGATTCCTCCATTTGAAGCAAGCAGTATAAAAAACAACATTGTTGAGCCAATGAGTTATGCAGACAGTAACTGATGGATACTTCTGTAGCTGTAGAGGGGGTCCACTGAGGAATCATGCACAGAGTGGGGCATTTTATTTATATGAGGAGTCGGTGTTGTTCATTTCCTTCTAATTTGATCACTGACACTTTATTTTCCACCTTTACATAGTTTTACTTATGCTGTGTTGGAGGAGTACACAGAAAATTATTTCCCAAAGAGTGGGCACAGGCAGCTTTATAGCATTGGCTGAGAGCCATCTCATTTCTACTCAAAAGGTAATGAAATCTCTAAAATGACCCAAGCAATTCAAATTTGTAAGACAATTTAATATGCCAGAGAAAGTGCTTTTTTGTTTTATGGGAGGTATCACGTTGTAGGATGTAGGGTTTCAAGTCGGAGAGCAAGCCAGTATAATCAAACCTTTTTTCACTTATCCATGACCAATTTTGGTAATTATGAAATTCTTTTTTGTACTTGCACTGTTGTAATGAGTTCCATCTCTCTTTTGTCTTTGCTTAATTTCAGACCTGTTGGCTCAAGGTCGCAGACAAGCATCAAGAAAGGAGAACATGACTCACTGGCCTCTACCAGAGACTGGCATGGGGCAGCAGTGCCAACCTCGCCTCTGCCTATCACTTTAAAAGCTACCCCAGTTAGCTATGACGGAGAGGCATTGAGGTCAGATCCCTGTCGATCATCTCAATACCTCTCCTCCTCCCCTGCCCTGTCCCCATCATGCTGCGCTTTCTGCCTCTCAAACTTGGGCGCCTTTACCGTTGTCTAAAGCTCTTGCTGGTGGTGGGATTGTTTGTCATTTTGTTGATGAACACCCACAACCTGTTCGCCTCCTTTCAGAAGAATGAGCTCACTGACAGACGGTTCATCAACCTCAACAAATGTCCAGCTTGCTTTGGTACTAGCTGGTGCCGCAAGTTCATGAATGGCCAGGTCTCCTTCGAGACCTGGGGTCGTCTGCGATTCCTAGATGTATTCAATGTCAAGAATGTTTACTTTGCTCAGTACGGTGAGCCCAGAGAGGGGACACGCCGTGTGGTACTCAAACGTCTTGGTTCCAACCAGGAGTTGGCTGAGATTGACCAGAAAATCTGCAAGAGGGCCACTGGCAGGCCAAGGTGTGACCTCATCCAGGCAATGTACAAGACTGAGTTTGCCCGTATCAATGGTGATGTTCGTCTACTCACTCCAGAGGTGGTAGAGGGCTGGTCAGACCTGGTGCATTGTCCCTCCCAGAGGCTGCTGGACCGTGTGGTCCGCAGGTATGCTGAGACCAAAGATTCAGGCAGCTTTCTCCTGAAGAACCTCAAGGACACAGAGAGAATGCAGCTGCTGATGACATTGGCATTTAACCCTGAACCACTCGTACTACAGGTAATGTCTCTTTAAACATTTTCTCTGTGTTTTTGTCACACAGGAGCTGTTCTACATTTGTTTCTAGAGAGATATACTGAGATATACGTATATAGTGTTGTGACTTTGCTGCTGTAGACATCATTGTTAATGCTTTAGAAAGAAATTTTATTTTTTCTACCCCAGTTCCTAGTTTCCTACATCATAATCATTAGGAGGATCAATAAAGGGCTGGATAAGGTATACTGTATTGATTACATAAATATGACATTATATGGCTATACGCTGAGGAGAGAATCCCCACTTTCTCACTGCTGCAACCTCAACATAAGCCCTCAAGACATGTAAGGAAAATTCTAGGCATGCATTCACACCATTTGGCCAATCAGATGAATCCCCCGCTTACCACAGAATAATTGGTGTCAATTTGTTAGTAAGTGTGTGGTTAGCTTGCTTGGTGGATGAAGAAAACAAGGAACTAAATTAGCACTCTAATCTTTCTTATTTTTAAATTTGTTTTTCAAAAGTCATATCATCTTTGCAGTATTGAATAATGTCAAAACCAACGTAGGTTTCACTAGCACCCTGCAGGCCAAGTGTTTTATTTGCTAACAGTTCCTGGATTAACTTGCTTCAAAGATGAGAAGGGAACGGCAAAAAGCAAGCCAGGGCGTTGGCCCACAAAGCCCCCCAGTAAATTATGGGGTAGGAAACCTCCCTTCCTCTTTCAAAGATCTGAGATGAGCCATTACACCCTCCCTAAACTATAGGCTACATTGAGACCACGCGCCCGCTATCTGGAGCACGAATATTCCTCTGCTGAGAGTAGAGCAGGGTTTATGAGCTGTGGCCTCCCAATAGATGAGAGATTTTGGCTGGCGGCAGTACTGCATATTTAACACTATATGTAGGGCAGGTTTGAATTATTCAGGGAGGCATCTGTAAATGATCCAAGTTGTTTTTAATTTTAATACAAGTCTGTGTCCACTGGTGTCTTGTCATTTGTAGGCTACAGAATGTGGAAGGATCTCTTTACGGGTGTTTTTGAGTGCTTCCAAAATCAAAAGTTCTTTTTCAAAAGCTTGGTGTTTTGATGAGAATGTGACAAATTGAACATTGATATCACAACCCATCTCTATTGTTTTCCTTTCCATCATTTTTTTATGTCAGAATTAACCATACTGTATATCATATAAACACCCCCTCTTTCCTTTTATGTCCCAGCCAATCAATTTCAATTTCAATCTGGCATTGACCGTGTCTCATGAGGTGACAGAACAACAATGGTCATGGCCCATGTAGAGATTCAATAACATACTCTCACCTCTAACCCTCCTCACACTTTCACATAGGGCCAGGCACCTCCAGGCATTGCAGAGGACAAAAGGCAAGATCAGCCTTTTAGTTTGGTCAATCTATAAAATCTGATTAGCCTTGTGTGGCCGCTTGCCCTTCCCCATCCTCCCTTTCCCCTTTTCTTCTTCAGTTTTTTTTTTTTTCACGCTCCACTTACTCTGGCCAGATAATTCCATCAGTGTGTTTAATAGCATTATGCCCCAGTTGAGATGATCGGTGAGTCACTCCCGTCTTACCTTGCGTACATTGCACACAAACACATCATGCACACACATTGTCCCCAGCTCTTTTCGCTCCACCCCTTTGCATGTTTACAGGGTCTCTTTATTAATCCCTTTCTGTGTATGCAACCAGGCCAGGGCTACCACATGGTAAACATGCATTACAGGGGGGTGCATCATATACAAAGAAAAGTGCCAGACATATCAGAGTATCACAGATCCTAAGGGCCTTGACTGTTTCGTCAGCATCACTGAACTCAAAAGATGAGGGAAAAATTTACAGAGAGGCTGAGAGGCCTCTTGTACTAGGTTGGGCAGCAGTAGACCATAAAGAATTAATGGCGTCTATAGAGATTGAGCAGGAGATGTGCTGTAGTGCAGCGCCTTAGTCTCATTTTTGCCGGAGGTTAGTGCTGTTGTGTACGGACTGGTTTTAACAAAAGACTAAGGAATCCCAACTGGATTATGTTCAGGTATTTAACGAAATCTGATCCTTACTCCGGCTACTTGTCAACAGGCTTTCTAGTTAAGAAAGCTTCATTTTACTTGGCTTTAACACTTCTTCAGTAAGTTGGAGAGGCCAGTTTTAAGGGGTGTGTAATTTAAATTTGCTGTATTTATTGTAAATAATTCTTTCCGGAATTATCGTTTTCTTCCTTTTTTCCCTGCCTCTTTCCTCTGGTTTTACATAAGAGGAATAACATGTCTGCTCAGTAAACTGCACTCTCCCTCAGAAATGCTTCTGTTTTCTGGCTTTTGAAGCCACAGGCAGTAAATCGGCCCCTTTTCGCTATGTGAAACCAGACCTTCTTTGTCAGTGGGAGACAATCTGCTGTGTTGTTTTGGGTCTGGCCAACAATGTGTTTTCTGTGTGCTGTGCTGTACACAAGCACACATACATCCACACACGCATAACACCCCCACGACTCTGTCACATGGATGACAATTTGGCTTTGGGGAATAAATATTTTTGGAAGGCAAAATAATGACAACCAAACAAGAAAATCCTTTTGAAATGGGAGGGACTTATCTGTTTTCTCTCTCATTTCCTGTGAACTGATGCTCTTTGTGTTAAGGTTGCATATAAATACATGAATGATGCTTTTTAATTTGACCTCCTTTTTCACAGTAACTCAGTTTGCATGAAAAGTGAGAAATTTATTCTTCTTATTTCCCTCCTTGACTTCTCCTTCGGCTAGATTACACAGGTGATGGAGCTGTTTGGAGTACATCTGGTCCAACCTTAAATTAGTTCAATTTGGTCTAGTCCCCCATTCCAAATCATTAAGCTTGGTGGGTTAGCCTGAAGCATGTGACTGCACTTGCACCCTTTTTGGTCCTCAGCCTCATCTTGCTCAGTGAAGCTGAGAATAGGATGTGACAGGCCTGTGGGGTTAACTCAGTCAGCAGTGCTCCTGTGTCCTCCAGACGTGAATCTGCTCTCTCCCATTCACCCCCTCTCCCTCTTTCTAATGCCATCTCTTGCCACCTTGAACAGATTCATCTCCTCATTCAACACCCATGCTGCACCTGACACAGTGACATACTCGTCAGAAGGCATGAGTCTCTTATACTATGCCGTCTGTTTTTCCCAGAACACAGAAGGCTGACACTGATTCTAAATCAGAGAGGACTGAGATGAGAAGGACAACCTTATCATCTATTCCTCCCCTTTGTGGGGGGGATTTTTGGCATGCTCTTGAAGCTCTGCATAATTTATTATGATGCTCATTCACTTTGGGAAGCTTAGCCAAAATAAACAAGATAAATTTTGTGTTTTTCCTGGCACAAAGTGAGACAAAGCCTGTATCTCAAACATAACTGACTGATACTTGATGTATTTTTAGTAGGAATAGACATTTAATTAAAAGGGGAGAACATAACCTTCCTTCACCAGCTATGAGAGTCAGAGATCTGACTATAATATACAGTACACGTCCATATTATAAAAATCTATATTACCAGTATAACTGAAAAACAGTATAATTATGCTTTGCAAAATTATTACTTATTACAGGTTTTTTTTTTCCACATACCTCCTTTATTCACAAGAAACAAGCAATTAATATAAAATGTGTTCCATAAAATATCAATTTTAAAAATAAGAAAACTGGGACACCTTAACAGTTTGTTGCAATACATTAAGCCCTGCTTATTACTTAAATAAAATAAAGAAATTATATGTTATGTGACTCAGTCTGTCACCGGTAGATTGTGATAGTACTTGTTTGCATTATATGTTAGTAGTGTATGTAAGTGGGGCATCATATTTTTGTCTTCACCTTATATATGAACATATTTTCAAAAAGCCTTTAGTTTTCCACATAGTCACATACAGTATGCTCTTGTTAAGGACAGAATTTATGCTCTTTTTATTTATTTTCTGCAGGGATAAACTTAATGTCTGCTTTTTGGGTCATGCCTCTTTTATAAAGAGCATCAAATCCTCTTTTTGTATTTGTTTTTATTTCTTTCATCGATTCAAAAACAACGCATGCTTTCCTGGCTTAAGCGCAGACCCTCTGTCTTTAAGGCCAGCTCAGTGGCTGAGGTCTGCTGGTAAATACTGTTTAAGTTGTACTTCTTTGATTAGTACCTTTTTGTTTTTGGGTCTGGGGGATTGTGATGCTCTCAGCGCATTAGAGTGGAGGATGTGTTTGCCGTTTAACCCTGCTTCAAGTGCTCCCAAACCCCCTTTCATTATTCTTATAGGCCTTTATGTACTGAATCCTGTTAGGATAAGACAGGGAGTTATCTGGGCCTGACTCCCCTGTTTTGGCTGCCCTCGCTGAATGGAGGCCCTGGTGGAAAGGGGAGAAGAGGAGGAGGAGGAGGAGAAGAGGGTTGCCGAGTGAGTGTGTGAAGTACAAGCCAGTGCCTTGTGGTGTTTTCCTCCATTTGAATGAGGCACACTACTTGTGTTACCATAATCCTTTCTCTCTTTCTCCGTCTCTCCAAATACACACACGCTTGTACACATACATGCATGCCAGCTGTGTTTAGTTAGGTAAATGCCTGTGGCTGAACCCCCTCCCCTTCCTTCCCTTTCCCACCCACCAGCTCCTATTTTAGATTTTTCTCCCCCTACCCCTTTGGCTTCCTACTGTTACAGCCTGCACCCTGGCCTACCTTATGCTTGGCTCCTGAAGATGTAGTTCTGCAACACAGGAGTCTTATCACCATTCGCAGCTCTCCCTGGGCCACTATGATTGCCAAAATAGATTTGGCAACTAGTGGGTCTTTACTGTGCCGCATGTTCCTTGGAGAGCAACGGACCTAATATTACAACAAAATATGCTTTTTAGCTCACCAGTTTCGCTGTAGTGTTAAAACTGACTACCATAGCAAGCATCCAAATTCTTGTCCGGAAATATGAGCGATCAAAGACAATTCCAAATAATCACTCTAATTCTCAGTGCTGTTGTGAATGTTGGAGACCTGCTTAAAGGCTGTGACTGCTCAGCCATCTTTCACATTTAGGTACACATGTCTAATGCGACCGTTCACACTTCCCATTTCAGATGCACATGAGGCACGTGAGTGAGCTGTGAGACAGATAGTGGACAGTGAGGGGATGAGGAGACGTGTAGCTGTTGTTTACTACAGAAGTTGAAGTGAAGCTTCTTCTGCTTCCACCTTTGGAGAATTTAACATCATTGTGCATGTCAAAATAGTCCATTCTGACTGATTCCAATCATGTTTTTTTTTTCAACAAACCTTTACTGTAAAATATGCGCAGCACTGACAGATGTATGGTTTTATATCCTGGTATTCAGTTGAGCACAGAGGAGTATCTAGCGTATTTGAAAGTATGTCATGATTCTTTTTAGAGGTAAACTCTATGCAGAACATAGCAGAAGCTGCACCCAGTGTGAACTTCAGAGCAGCAGAGACATCACCACTGCTGCCATCACGTACTACACATGCATCCAGTACAACATCAGTCTTTTATTTTTCGCACTGGATGCTTTGCTGTCCTGCTGCATCTTATACACCTCTGGTGTTCATGCATTGAGTCTGGTAGATGCCTTTTGTGGAGCTTTTGCAAGAAACTGTGGTGAAAGAACATTCTCACTGTCTATTTTGCTATAAACAAGAGATGGGAGCTCTTTCCTCAAGAACTCAAGCAGTGTGGCTGCTGTAATTATTTGATAACCTAGGCAACTCAATGAAAAGTAAATTGTTCAGCAATGCAGACACACTGCTAATGCATCCAGCAAGCTGCTGTTGGACTTGAACTAAGGTCAAAAGTCACTGCAGACATTTCCCAGGACCTCTCCTGCCAGCTTTCGAATCATATTTCCAGGTAAAGTATCTCACATACTGTATCCATTTTTAAACATTAAGACCAGAAAATATCACGACTTAAGAGTTCATATGTGTATATCGGGTATTTAATTGTTCTCTGCTTGCCATGAACTGCAGAAAAGGTTAGAAAGGTAGGTAAGTGACAGTCTTGCTACACCAGCCGGCTGCCACAGAGATAATTGGCAGCTGCTCTGAAATACACAACCTTTGATGTTGCCCTCAAACCTATGGCTCTCAGGTCTGAAGCCAAGTCACACTGTGGTTTCTCCCTACTGTGTGGGCAGCAATACCACCTAAACTGAGTCACCACTGCCTATGACTTAATACATTTCTTGTCTTCCAGTAGAGGGGATTTATGAGCTGGTTGTGTGCGCAGTGGCTCAGGTTCAGGTCAGCAAGAGGTTCTAGTTATCAGCTCGCAGCAAAGTGTATACTAGCAACCTGAGCAGCAGTGCCCTGTGCTCTTATTCTACTCTCATTCTCTCTCCACAGTTGAGAAGCCTGCAGAACTCTATGTAACCTATCTAAGACCTATCTAGCCTATTTCTATCACCACTTACCTAATAATGCGTGTGCTGATGTGTGGATGTGGTCTTACTCGCGCTCTCCACCTGACCCCTCAGTTCAGTTTTAATTTCTCATCTCAGTGCCATGTTTTTTGTTTTTTTTTTTTAAATCAGCTTTGACTTTTCCACACAGACACACGTGCCCAGCACTATTTTCAGTCTTCTTCATTCCCGGGACTGCTGCAAGACTGTTAATTTGCACTCTATGAACTGCATGTCTGGAAAAGAAAGAGGCAGGGCCTATTCTAAATTCTGATACACACAAACTTAAAAGTCTCTGTCTTTGGCTGCACTTCACTCTTTTTTTACACATACTCTCCTCAGCTTGGTGCACTGACGAGGTGTTTCCTGGCTTCCATGTCTGGCTCAGACAGCTTCACTATCCTGTATTGCTGGGACTGGAGGTGGAACAAAGTGAGAAGGGGGTTTTTGGGGTTGGTATGAGAAGCAACAGCAGGAGATGAGAGAAAAAGAGAAGAAAGGGTTGCACCATGTGTGCCAGGAGGAAGAGCTGGAGCTGGCTCCCCCATGGGGCGTGAGCTCTAGCTGCAGACTGACTGGATTTTTTTAAACTTAAATGGCCAGCAAAATGCCAGACTGGGCTCACTACACACTCTCCAAACACACAAGGTCAACAGGAAACCTGCACAAAAAAACAGCATGTTCAATTCCTGCTTGGTGACCCCAGCTTTACAGAGCAGATGTGACTCATTTTTACACCAAGTGCCTTTTGATAAACAGCTGAATAATGTTCATTTTGCAACATCAGGGCAAAATGGCTTTTTGTTGCTGCTGTTGTTGTGTCTGACTAAACTTGTCTGTCCACCACACTTCCTCAACTTAACCATTTGATCCTGGGACTCATGACGAGTCCTGTCTCAGCATGTTTGCAATAAAGCAGTGGGGTTTTGTTGCGAACAGAAAATGTTGAGAATTTACACCACACCCCCTTATGGGCTTTTCACAAGCTGAACACATGAAATGCTTGTGTGGCACACTACGAATTTACTTTTAGTTCTAAGTAGTTGTGGCTGCTGGATGAAGGTGGCTAGTTCTTTTTAAATCTTGGATTTATAAACACAGCTCTGTTTGTCCACAATATTTGCATATGTCTGCCTCTGTGTGTGTGTGTGTGTGTGTGTATATATATATATATATATATATATATATATATACGCTTCTGATGGACCAATATTCTTTGCAGACCAGCCAAGGCAATATCTTAGGAGCTGCTCATGTTTACTCGGCCCCTGAATAGAGGTTGTTATCAGCCCTGGTCACGTTGGAAGTTCTCATTCACACACACTCGGATCCAGTTTCACATAGACACACGCATACACATCCACAAAGGGTTCCTTTCGAACGCTAACACACACGCCCATGCCCTCCCCGGAGTGGCCCACTAGAAGGGCACGTCTTTGTTAGCAGATGTCAGGACGCAGGTGTGTGTTCCTGAGCCTCTCGCTCCATTCGTTTTATCCTCTCCTCTAGAGGCTGCCCATTTGTCTGTGGCCGTGTTTCATTTCAACCCACTCCAATCCCCCCATGAGGATGCCACTATGCTTGTTGTGTCACAGCCAGGGGAATGGAAAGCACAAACACTCCAGTCAAAGCTACCTATGTGAAGTGGCACCACCTTTATGATTAGATTTGTCAGACTTGTGTCTAAACATCAGGAGGAGGTTGTCTTTAGTTCTAACTGTTTTCTACCCTTGTTTTCATTGTCTGTTGGTCCTGGCTTATTATGTCTGTAACACTGTAAGAAATTATCTCTCTCAAAAAAAAAAAAAAAAAGAGACAAGAATCTAAAGGTCAAAGGTTTTGTTAAAAAGAAAATAAAATGCTTTATCCACTGATGGGGACAAAAAGTGGCAAGCCCTTTAAAAGTCACTGGGATGTTTCATCAGCAGATTTGCCCTCTCAGCATTTTGCCAATAGCATAACATCATGGGGAGACGTACATGTTCCTGTGCAGTCTTGACACATGCACACATACAGCATCCCTAAGTCTCAGAGATAATGCAGTGGATGTAATATTAGGCCAGGCCTTGCAATTTATTTTGCCCCCCCCTTCTCAACGCCTCATTGCTGACGTTAATGACTTTTACACAGTAACCGTTTAAAGAGTGCTAAGGGAGAATGATTGGTGGGACACATGGAGTATTTATCAAGCTCTGTAATAGGTGAGATTGGATTCAAAGCTCAGGTGCCCTCTTCATCTGCCTGCCTTCACTGTTCAGTAGTTCTCACCTTTAGGCTTATTGCATATAAAACCTAAATGAAGGATGTTCATAAAAATGGTACCCAGGTATGAGTTGTTAGGAGCCCAGTAACTGACAGAGTGCAATGAGCCTGTCAGTGCTGTGAGTAAGCGACATCTATGTTAAGAACTGTGGAAGAGGGCTGCACAGACATGAAGGGATTCTCATAACAGCCATTGACAGTATCTGAAAGTAGCCTTAGGGCATTCATCCTTCTCGTTCCTCCCATCAGCCCCACCCCCACCCCCCAAAAGAAAAGAAAATCAACTGCCGCTCTACATTTGCTCCTGTTCAGGCTGCAACCTGACAACAAAGAGAGAGATGTGTTTAGCAGGCAGGTCTTTTCTGGTTTATTTCTTCTGTCCAATGGAGCGGAGAAGTGAAAGACACTCTGTTTGTCTCTTGTGTTTGCTGTCTCCATCGAATTCTGTCTCTTCTTGTGCTTCCCCAATAACACAACACGCTACCACCACCATTCTTTAATGTAGAGAGAGCGAGGTAAAGGCTTCTTTTTCACAAAGCAGGTTTAGCTCTAACATTAGACAGGCTAACTTTTGTCAACAAGCCGCTTGGATTTTCAACAACATAAACTGGGCCAAGGTTTTCTGGGTCAAAGGGAAGCAGGCCTGAGAGGGATTTACCACAAACTGATTAAGATTCAACTTAATCTTAATCCACTTCAAATATTAGAAAGACATTTGAGATATTAAGCCTAACAAGTTGCTACAAGAATATTTTATGCAGGAATGCCTGTTGGTTGCAACATCTCAGAAGTCTTCAACTAGCACTCAATATGTGGGAACACAGTCACCCCACCATTTCCCTTTGTTTCTTGGCAGTTGCTATAACGCCTCACTTTTGAGACATGCCTTCTTCCACACATTTCTCTTCCTGTTAAATTTGTTACATTATAAAATGCAGAAATAGGCTATTAATCCCAGAGTTTTTGGGAAAGTTGATGTCGGTCATTGCTAAGTCCAAGGATGATGGGCACATATGGGCAGAGAGGCTGCTGGAAGCCAAACATACTTTCTGGACAGACTTTTGTCTGGCTTACAATTGATTGGATTACCTCAGGGAAATAGGTTCTGCCAAGGCTGCACTTCATGCACCTTATCATTGTCCTCCCCTTTTGGTGTGGAGCTTTCTTAAAACTGATGGGAACAAGAGATTTTCCTGCAGTGTAGATTTAGAACTGACTGTGACAGAAAAAGTTTTCTCTGTATGTATCATCATGAGATATCCCAGAATCAAGGTCTTGGTTTTTGTTTTTTGTTTTTTTTATTTATTCTTAAGGTATTCCACTCATATACTTATAAGGCATTATTAGCTCACTCAGAATTATAAATGACTCGTTTCTGTTATGCTCTGTAGCAGAGGTGGGATCCATATGCTCTGGCCTTCAATACACTTACAAATTATAGCTTTGACAAGAGGTATGATAAAGGGGCTCCAGAGCAGATTAGTTTGAGAAGTGTCTTAGAAAAAATGTCCCTACACTAGTCAAAGATCTACTAATGAACCCAGTTTCAGCATAAGGTTTTCTTCTCCTAACTATGGTTTCTTTGTCACATTCATTTGTTTGTTTCTTTGTGTTTGGGGTCCAGCTGTTGTCTTTATGATACACCAGCTGCATGGGTGTCAAGGGGATGGTGGGTTAAAATGTACATTTCTAAATAATTTGTACCTCATTAAATTTTAAAAAGATTTAGGGCGGCTATGCATATTTAAACCCACCCCCTTCCCTCTCGTGACAGCTACTGAAAGCGTATGAAGTACTGAATTACCACAAGTGTAAAGTTAGACACAATATAGTCATAGTAGTTCACACCTTACCTGCAGTTACATGGCGTGTTCACTGCCATTTCTCTGACATGATTGGGTTTCAGAAAGCAAGGGCTCCTGAGGCTGCTGTGAAACGTAAGGACATGTGACTCTTTCTGTGACTGCACGGTGGCTGCCTGCCAGAAACGGAAGCCTAAGAGAGATTTGTTACATAGGCATTTGTGGACTCTCATTAAGCCTACATATGGCTGTGTGTTTATTGTAAATGATAGAGACCTATCAATGGGGGGTTACTATAAATGACAATATTACTAGTTACAAAACTCATGTGGGTCTCTTAAAAGCAAAGCCATTCATTTGTCCACCCTTTGTGATTGTCTGTGGCAGTGAAATTGCAGTGGAAGATGGGTATTGTGACCTACAGAATCCAGTCCCTTTGCAGTCAAACAAGTCTGGCTTTTAAATTACTTTACCAACACTTCAAGTTTTCTGTTTGCATCTTGGTTTGCTGATGCAAAAGTATCCACATCACCTTGAGCAATTACAGCAATTGGTGCATGTGTATCTGTTTTTGTTAGACAGCTGAGTAAATCATAGAGACATAAAGAAATGGTGGTGCGGCATTGATGCTCCTATTTCTATGTATTATTAGCGTCTTATTAATAATCAGTTTTAAGCCCTAGCACACAGTGGTTTCTTGTCAGTATGCCCCAGCTCCATTAACATGCTTAGCCAACATCATACAGCCATTTAAATCTCCTTGCTGCTACATCACAACACATGTGGCTTTCCTGCTAACTGCTGCTCCCACAATCATCTCCTATCAGTCCTCTGGAAGCACTAAGCTTGGCAGCGTACATCTGCTCATAACTGAATGGCTTCATCACAAACTGGTCCTTTGTCTTTGTTGAGTTTAATCTGTTAAAAACAGTTTGTTACCAGATTTTCAACTGTTGGAAAAAAAAAACTACCCAAGGCTGCACATGCTTACTTTGTGTGGTGGCTTTTTTCTTTGAATGGAAAATAATCTACAAATAATTACATTTCCTTGCAATATATGTCTTTTTCTCCCGTTTTTCAAAATAAGTGGAGTACACAGCTTAACATATTTCTATCTGTTGTCATTTGCTTCTCCTTCCCAGAGCTTTCCTTCAGATGAAGGGTGGCCATTCGCCAAGTACCTGGGAGCATGTGGGCGTGTGGTAGCTGTTAACTACATTGGCGAGGAGCTGTGGAGCTTCTACAATGCACCCTGGGAGAAGAGAGTTGACTTGGCACGCCAGTTGATGGACATTGCAGAGCAGCTCACAAACAATGACTTTGAGTTTGCCCTCTACCTGCTCGACGTCAGCTTTGATAACTTTGCAGTTGGCCCACGCGATGGAAAGGTTATCGTTGTTGACGCAGAAAACGTTCTTGTGGCTGACAAAAGGCTGATCAAGCAGAGTGAGTGACAGCATCTATCATTACTTAAACAAATATGTCCTCTGTGCATTTGCGTTTATGTTTATATGTCTGTGACTAATAAGGGTGGGAATCACGGGGTACCTCACAATACTCGATACATGGGCCGAAGACTAATAATATTGCAGTACAACCATTTTGTGATAATCAACATATTGCATGACAATCATAGAGCAATACATCATGGTATCTTTCATATTGCCTGGGCACATTGATGATCATAATGCATGAGGAAGCACAATAATATATCACCAATATTTTATTGATATTCTCAAAATAATATTTTGGCCACGTCCAGTGACTAATGCCTAATATTTTTTATTTCCCCACAAGATCCCATAGCTGCAGTCACCCTTTAAACATAACCACCTCTGAAAAAACATGCATAGAGAAATGTCAGTCATTTTTCAGGACAGTATTTCAAGACATTTAAGACTACTCCATGCCCATATTACAGAGTGTTGGTGGCACTGGTAAAAAAAAAAAAAAGTGATAATTAACCATTAACTTTATTCGTATAACTTAACTTGCAGTAAATGTTTACCCTTCCCATCATGTGTATCATAGGCTATGTTAAAGCCAGAGTGTGAGTCCAACATTGACATTATAGCTTGAATTCTCCAGCAAACAGTGTACATTATATAAGAATAACACCAACTGTAGTGTTTGAGGAAGTGAGGCAGGTTTGAGGAAAAGCCTCAGGGGCCAGACAGCTGTGGGCAAATCTGCACATGCTTGAAGCCTTCTCTCCTCTAAGAATACACTCCACCAGCACCCCTTCTGCCTTCGACATTTTGTCCCATTGAAAGCAAAGAGTGCTAGGTAACAAGCCATCTCCACTGTCCTAGTTTGTTCCTTCTTAGAATATATCTCATAACAAGAACACAGGGTGCAATATATCACACACTCAGTCCTACCCCCAAGTTACCCTCTTACAGGGGTAACTTCATAGAGAGGGACAACCGGCCACTGAAGCACCAACATGTAACCCTCTCTATGGAAATCATTTTGAATCAATGTTATGATTGTGCAATGCACAAAGCACAGTTAAGCCATGTTTCCAAGTGGAGCAGTTCCATCTGTTACGGTACATATTTTTTTTGCATTTCCGGAACAAATAGTACCGAAATAACTGGCCCCAACCGTTGGCACCCTTCCCTTGGGGTACCGGAGTGAAATGGCAGGGTACCGTCCGACAGGCAGCTGTCATGACAGCTAGCTGGTTAGATGACAGAAAAATGTACCTTACTTCAGTGCCCACAGTCTCTTCTCATCCAAAGCTTGACGTCTTGTTAAATGTAATTAAAATTACACTACATTAACATTTATTGTCACATATTTTGGCCGTTATTAAGATCCACCAATTTTTCCTTTGACATATATCTACCATCATCTGTGTGTGTAGTGTTTGGTTGAAAAGTGTCACTTTGTTTTTGTTTTGGTACAACAACCTTCCTCTATTTTTTTCCCTCTTATTTTTTTTAAGTTTGTGCTTTTCTTTATTTCCTGTGCAATTGTTGGTTTGTTTGTGTTATTCTTAAAAATGTGTATATTTACCTTATCGCCAATAGCTGCAATTTTCCACCCTGCCAAACTTGCCCTTTGTAAGTCTGAAAGCAAAATCCAGGTTGAGACTCCCTTTGTCTGGCCCAGCATAATTAGAACTCGACAACTCAAGCTATTTACCCTGGCCATTCAGAGTTTAAGCCTCAGGAATGCTGCTTCTTGTGTGTTTGTGGGCCTGGGTCTGTTTGTGTCCAAGCCGTGGCGCAGTCAGAAAAAGGGATAAAGGTGGTAATGGTGAGTATTATGAGGTCAAGGCCATATGTGAGACAACAGTGAATGGTCACGATAACCTCCCACGACTCCGCAAGCAGAGACTCCTACCCTTAAAATTGGTTTCTAGTATTGAAAACCAGCTTGTGTGTGTCATGAGTCTAATCATTCTAAAGGCCAAATGATTTACAAATCAAACGCACAGAAAGTCATGTGCCGTCTTGATATGGTGGATTTTTTTCAGCAGGAAAAAATGCATGGTGTGTTGAGCTTACGCCATGTGCTTTGGGTTTCTACTGTCCAGTGGCATGAAAGGATCCATTCCCCCGACTTTATAGTGCTTGATAATGATTTTAAACTTTATGCTTCTTTAATTGTAGACACATGCTGTTTAATGTAACACACTCTTCATTTACTCTCATTCTGTTCTCTCCCTGGTATGATCACTCACTCACTCACTGACATAAATACACACATGCTACAGCACTTGAAACTCACATACTGTATAATGTCCTTCTGTCTCACATCTGATAATGGACTCTAAACACAGGCTGGAATTCTAAAATCAGCTTCGTACTCTCGAATGCCACTAGTAAGGCCACGCTAACAAGTATTTCAGGCCCACTGACCCTCCTCAATAAGTGCAGCACTGTAAAGTCAGAGGAGTGAGGAGAATAAAGTCAGAGGAGTGAGGAGAATGTGTACAAGCCCAGCCTGTGCTCTGGTTACACAAGTGCAAACAGCATCATCTAAGAAGTCAATGCAAGACACCTCTCTACTGAGCATCGTTGATTTGCTTCTTGTTTTTTGCGAGTAATGTCATTGTCAGTCCATATATCTTTCACTTCTGACATATCAATGTATGCTTTACAAAGAAGAGTGTTGCAAAAAATGATTTCAGACATAAAGTTCCATTTGTCTTTATTTTTCAACAATTTAATAATTTCCCGCATAAGCCAAAGTTTTTGATCAGGCATGCTCAACATATGTAAAGGAAGTATAATAAAAAATACATTGCACTCCTTGACATTTTGGGAAATGTGAAAATTAGCACCTGTAGGGTTAAAGACAAACTATTGTGACAATCAATCCCGGGAAAATTTCAAACATGCATATGAATAGTTTAAACTTAACTCTTGGTCAATACTAACTCTTTTATTAGTGCCAAAATCCCATACCCAGCTTCATAAGTGCCTCCTTAATTCTACAACTCAAGATAACATACAAACAAAAAATATTGCTCACTGCTTCTGAACATTGAAGCCATTTTTAATTTGGTCATTTTGTGGATGTGACTTATAACTACCTGAATTAGCTTCACAAATACTGAGACTCGTACACAAAGGGAGATAGAGGTGCAAGTAGACCTTTATTTTTCTCTTACTTTTTTTTCCCTTGTCTTCGTCCTTGAATTCAAGCTCTCTCCTCCCTCCTGTTGCTTTTCAGTTTGCCAGCCTGTTTGGGTGGGTGGGGTGGGAGTGTGTCGGACAGTCTCCTGATGCCGTCTGTCAATCAACACTGAAGTGTGATGCATGGTCAGCTCTCAAACTTTAATTGCTTTCACCTTACCTTGCTGCCTTGCATCTATATGTGCATGTGTGCGCGCACGTTGTTGCTGCGCATGCTGAGGCAGATCTGTCTTCATCACCTGCACTGATTGAGGTTGATATGCCCCTCCTCTTTATAGGAAGGGCCACAGGAGGGGCCCCATGCTAAAAGGGCAGAGCTGGATGTTTGATTGAGTTATTCTGATGAGCCAGAGGAGAAGTGTATTACACTGCTGATACACTGATTATGTGTTTGCATCCTCTGGGTCTGCCCTACTCCAACACAGTTATCGATCTGTTTTTTAATGCACAAACCAATAGCTCTCTCATTATTTCACTTTATTTCCTTGACTCCCTTCTTTCCTAACGCAATCCTCCAAAGAGAGGGAAAAAACATCTTGAAATGTGCTTGAAAGAGAATTAAAATCTACAGAGTGATTCATTTCTGTCAAATGAAATGGCAGATGAGTTGTTTGGCCTTATGCTTTAAAAAATGTTCTGTCGGAGCCCATGAGGGTGTGAGAAGTGGCAGCTTTCTGTTTCTGTCTGCTTCTGCTCAGGTTGATTTCTTGGGTAAAGATTATCACAAAACAATGTAAAGGTGTTTTTTATTGGAGACACACAGCTGGTTATAATTGCTGCTGTTTTAGGCAGTTTTTAAAAGTTAAATATCATGGCTCTATCAATGTTATTGACAATTGTTTACCATCAGTATAGCTGTGTGCTAATTTAACCATCTCCCTGTCTCATGCAGACAAGCCAGAAAACTACGATGTGTGGTATGAGAGCCGTTTTGAGGAGTGCGACCGGGAGGCCTGCCTGTCGTTCTCCAAGGACTCCCTTTGTTCCAGGGTCACTGTGGACCACAACTACTATGCCATCTGTCAGAACCTGCTGTCGCGGTTTGCTAAGTGGCGGGGCACCACTGGAGGCCTCCTCCATGACCCTCCTGCCCACATAGCCAAAGATGGACAACTCGAGGCTCTGTTGGACGAGTGCACCAAACCCAAAAAGCGATATGGCCGCTTCCAGGCGGCCAAAGAACTGCGCGAATACCTCACGCAGCTAGCTGCCAGTTCCTCCTCTGCCACGGCGAGGTAATGAATGGAGATGGCGTTAGCCGAAAGCACTGAGAGACTGGATCCTGTACTCTTTATCTCCAGACTCTTGAAATCCTGGTTCTTGTTCATGATGTCATTCGCCCCCTTCTGTGCACTGGAGCAGGAAAATGTCTTGCATCAGAAAGTGTAAGAGTCAAGCTTCATAGCAGATTTCTTAAAGCTCAAGCTTTTACCTGACTGCTCCTGTGTGAAAGAGCAGAGATTCCGGTCAGAACCAGGACAGAGAGGGGGATAGATGAAACCTCTCCTTTAACAGGGTGGGCCTGCCATGTCTTTGAAGGGCAGTTAAGTGAGAGGATTTGGGGAACGCAACGCATTCACTGGACCCAGGCTAATGCAAATCACATCATCTAAGCAGCAGCGATAGCAGCTGCTCAGCTGTTCACTCCTCCATCTATCAGAACCTTTGTGTTTGTTAACCCCCCCATCTTAACACCTGTTTCATTTTGCCCCAAGGATCTCTCTCTCCCTTTATCACTTTTGTTTCAGGGTTGAATTTAAGTAGATTGGCACATTAACATTTTTGCTGTGCCATGGCTTTTTTTTCTGTAGCATGGCTGCAGGGAACGTGGAGGTAGCATGAATTTGCTGCTATCGGGCAGCAGAGAAGTTCAAGCTGAAGGTACAGTCAGAGAGGCACGGGTTTGGGGGTTTGCTTTCCATGCAGTAGAAAAAGAAAACCCTTTATGGCCATCGGCAATCACATGGCAATCATCTTTCTTTTCTGGGTATTATTTTTCCCTTTTTAATAGGAACCAGAGAGAGAGTGAGACAGCAGCACATAGGAAAAGAAAATGGTAAGTTATACAGTGGTTGTCCCTTGATGCAGATGTGCCTATACCAAAGAGGCTATATGTAATATTAAAAAACCTGATCAGTACAGAGTAACAGCACCTTTCCCTCCAGTTTGTTCCCATTAGACCGGCCCAAAGGAACCTCTAAATGTGTACATTAACCTGTATGAGCTGACAGGCCTGCATAATGGTTTCTCTTCAACCAAAAAAAAGGTTGGCAATACTTGATGTCACATAATCCTCTCTGCTTTGTTAATTTCTCTTTAAGATTGTTAAATGATCATCAGATAGGCCGAGACATGTTTTTTTTTCTTTCTTTATTTATTTTTTTTCAAGCAACATTAAAAAAAAACTTGATGAAAAGAATGGTAGGAAAAACAAGTGATTTTTAGAAAAGACTAGAAGACATGATAAAACTGCAAAGAAGTGGCTTTCTGTGCCAATTTCTCTCTAAAAATCAGTAATTGATCAATGAGTCTCATAGTTAAAATTCTCCCACAAGCATTCAGTGCAGTTAGATTCATCACCTGATTTTTAAAAAAAAGGGAGTCAAGATCTGTTGTTTGTTTGTTTGTTTGTTTGTTTGTTTTTCCTTTGTTTCAGAACTGGCTTCTGACCTGCACTTTTAAATTCTGCAGCCCAGAAATTTACATTGAATATTTAAACACTCATCACCACTTAGAGTTTGGGTTGATTTTACACCCAGTGGACCAACAAATTAAAGCAAACTCACAGATATAGGCTAATTTGGTAATGCATTGTGACAGAGCTTTAAAAAAAAAAAAAAAAGAAGAAATCCCTTCTCTGGCCACATTCACATGTTTTGTACATCATCTGTCTTGATGTTGTGACTAAATTCCTAGTGGAGTATTGTGTATGGCGGTCAATTGGCAGGCCAATAATCAAGTGAATATGAGCCTCTCCAGCTACGGCTAAAACTAGGAAGCACAGTAGTTGCTCTTTTTTTGGCCCTCTGTGAGAGCAGGAGAGCTGATGTGACCTTTGTCTGTTTGGAAAAGCAATAAAAAAAAGTTTGGCTAATGTTTTCCTGGTTTTGAAGCAACATCTCCTTTGCTGTGTTGGATATGTTTCTGTTTTTCCGTGTCTGGCGGAACCTGGAGGGATTTGTATGTGCATAACTAACTGTTCACTTTTGTACTGTAATTTTTCTTTTTGAGTATTTTATCAGCATTGTCTGATTTTTTCCTGTGCCTTTCATTCAAAAGTTGTATTTACAACTTTTAGTGGGTTTAAATATTGAAATAAAAAAAAAGATATATATATATATAGATCTATAAATCATTCTGTGTGGACTCTTCTTGATTCTGTCTCGATCTTTTCATAATTTACGGTTTAAGTTACATGTTGCCTTTAAAATATGACTGGCACAGCTGGATGTCAGTGTTTGCCAATTCTCGTTCCTCCTCACATTCTTCTTCTCAGTTTTGATCTTCACCTTATTGTTTCTCTCATCTAGATTCTTTCATGCTTTGTTCTTTCCACTCATCTTGGTTGCAAGTCTGACTTTCTTTAATCCATATTTTGGAAGGTCCTGTTTTAAATTTTACAATGGCTCCTGAAGAATTTGTGACATTTTTCTTTTTTTCTTTTTTTTTTTTTTTTTTTTGAAGGACATTCAATTTAAAAACCAAATATCCTGAGGAGCTTTAATTATAAGAATACACAGATGCAGAAATACTCATTGCCAAATGGATTTTATTATTAAACTCTGCTCTGTCCTTCCATTATGTGTGTGCTGCTGTCTGGTATTTGTTAATTTAACAGTTCCCCCCATCTCTCTCCTTCCATCTTGAGCCAATGTAGCATAAAAGCCTGTGCCATTGCAAAGCAGCACTCGCGTCCGAAACCAAAATTAGAAGCTACAGTATGTGACTGACAAACACTCTGCCCCTCCATCTCTTCTCCTCTTTCTCTTTCCTTGGTCATTTCTCCACCTCTTCCCGTCTCCTTTTCCTCTGTAATTGTGCGTCTCTTTGACACACCCACTGGTTTGTGCGGAGAGTTGATGTCACACTCATTGTGGTGAAGTGCAGTTTAGCCCTCTTCGCTGTAGCTACACTTAGCCCGGCTGATGAATGGCTCCGGGGTTCACTGGCTAAAAGAAAACACCGCAGAAAACGAATGAGGCACCGGGCGCTCTGCAACCAAACTCGCATTTTAAATAAACATGAGGCCATTTCAAGGCACTGCAGCCCGGGATGTAATATATTAGACATGGAGAGGAAGGGGTGGACGAGAGAGACAGTATGCTCATGAAGAGCTTCTTGATAAGTTTAAATTCTAAGCTATGGCAGAAATTTTCCTCGCTGCATTATCCAATTTTCTGCAAGTGAGTTTGCCTTTTATAAAATGCTTTCTAAGTTGTCAAAGCAACAAATGAGACGAGAGCGTTTTCACATTGTGTTTTGTCACTGCGACCCAAACAAAGTAGATATTGAGCTGCCTCATCTCTCAGTGGCTGAGACTACAGGTAGCTCCATAAACAGGTTGGAAATAATTGTGCTGTCCATCACAAGACTCCATTTTCTTTTCCTATCACCAGGTGCTTTGCAGTCCAGCACATTTTAAAACCCACCCTCCCCACAAATTCCTGCTTATCAGCATGTGAAAGGTGTGCTCGTGCCACATTATCTGAATGTCTGCATGACTTCAGACTAGTCTGTCATGTTCCAAACCTGCCAAACTGCTGATTTCATTCAGGTCATAAAGTGGCCGAGAGGAGGGGGAAGAGTTAGAAAAACGCTATATGTTAGATTACAGCGACAAAAGAGGATGAAAAATGAGCAATGGCAGAAAAGTTCTTGGTTGCTGTTGCTCAGCTAACGTGATGTAAAGTCTATTTCATGCTCTGGCAAGCCCCAGGGATAGGCAGCAATTTTTAGAACTGGGATGACCTATATATTTCTTTTATTTTATTTAGACATGGGGGGGTGGGATCAATTTGGCTGGTGTTTAGGTTGGTTTGTGAATAACATTGTGTGCCTGCGTGCACGTGGCCGCCTCTTGTTTTAGGGCTTTTCCGGGTTTGGCTGCGGCTCAGCAGTGAGCTGTGAAGACTCTTTGTGAGTGCCTCCCGGAAAATCATCACTAATGCAGCACAGGAGTTGCTAGAAGCAATGTTCCTGTCAGGCTTCTTACACCCCTTCAACATGGTTATGTCACTCGCACATCTATTATGCCTCATTTAGGTAGCACTCTGGTGAGAGGCTTTTCGGTTTATGTCTCTCCTTTTTAGCTGTCACACACTTCAGCCCAGCATATTATATTTCTGCAACTTCTGCCATCAGGAAGTGCTGATGAGGTGAAGGACATATTGGAAAAAAAAAAATCACTAAGGACCATGATGTTCAGGAAGGGCTGACAGTTTTTTTTCAATATGCAGCTGAAACTGTTTTCAGACACTCAAGAAAATGTCCAGAACACTGGGTCAGAATAGTTCATATATACAGTAAAAGATGCAGAGGGAGCTTGTGTGACTCAGACCCACTGACAACACAGGAACGATTCTGGAGTAGGCCAGAGCCAGGACATGAATTTCTTGGAGAAATATTCTCACATGGACACGCTCTGACATTTTCTGGATATTTGACTCGACAGGTTCAGGAAAATGTCCAGAGTGACATTTGAGTTTAATTTCTCCTCTCCGGATAGTTTCAGGATAATGTCCAAACTTCAGTGCATGTCTGAAATGTTTGTGTATCTTCTTAAATATAAGTATGAGAGCCCTCCTCCCATCCCTCTTTTTTAAAGCTTTGGTCAGTTTGATGTTAGCTGAATGAATAAATCTTCCTGTAAATCCACACATGCTGCTTTGACAATCTCCCCTCTTTGACCTTCAAAATCCAAGTGAAATTATGTAAACTTTGAGTCAGTATATTCTGTTCATGCAAATGCAAACTAATGACACATGTGAGTTATTGAAGACATCTGGCCTTCTGTAGTTTGATATGTAAGTTTTCAAACAGAGCAGGAAAAACCAACATAGCACAAATTTGAAGAGGAAAAACACTCTAGGGTTACTCAACATATCAAGAACTGTCTGGAAAATCATTACAACACAGGCCGAGTCAGACGAACCACAATCACTAAAGAGGAACAACGGTCACAAGATGAAACCAACCAGCAGTGAGATGTATACAGGAGTGGGGTGCATACAGCTCATCAGCATGCAGGCTTACACTCTATGACTCACCACTGAAACTGTGTTTGAAGCTGTGTCTCAATGCTTTAAATGTTTGGTCTGTGCTCCTCTGGTGATTCTGTCAGTGTGGAAGCGGTTCCTGTTCAATCTCCAGTTCCGCTCAGAACCTTGGTGATCTCAGTGAATCACCCCGTGATCACATCCTTTAACTGGAACCAAAGTTCCACTGCCCCGTGTCACTGATGGCAGGTGTTGCTCAATGCACAACATCAATTGAAACCAAACACCAGAGTGGCGACATGACAAACTATTGTTCTGTACATTCATAAATTTACCTGGACACCACCACCGCATGTTCTTCCTTTCCTTGGCCATTTTCACCATTATGTTGTTCTTCCTTCTCCCTCTTACACTGACAAACCCATTAATGCCTTAATGGTTGTCAAGGAAAAACTGGATGATTTTCAGTTACCTCCAGGTTCAGAACCAGTTTATTTTCGGTGTAAACATGCCGGCTGGTTCAAAATCTGGTTCAGGAATGAGAGTCATGCTGGAGCCATGCCGGTGTGAAAACTCTATGAGTGTTCAAACATCTCGCAGATGAGTAATCACTGCAGATATGACCTCCTCCGATCTGTCCTGTCATATGTTTTTATTCCTCCTCTTTGCTGTGGAATTGTGTACACATTTGCCCCTTTCACCTGCACCTTTGTCTTGTACACGATACCTGTAACCTAAACACACACACCATGCCGTGCTGTGACTCCCTGTCCAATCGACTCAGGAAGAGGTCTGTGGTGCATCAGGGGAGCTTATCCAGCAAGAGACCAGTGCTGCAGTTTATACCCTGTATTATTATCTGCCTTGGAGGGACTTGCCTGGACAGATGATTGGAACTCCTCATCCCCCCTACCTCACTTTCCCTCCTCTTTCCTCCCCCATGTCTCCCCAGGCACATTAGCCGACACCCCGAGCTATGATTATGAACATCATTTATTCAGCAGACTCACTTATCCAGGCTTGTATTCATCTCCACTAAAGACAAAGTATTATCCCCGTGCAAGGAGATCAGCAAGCACCAGCTCCATAGATAGGAGACAATGCCAATTGTACATGCTCACTCAATGAATCAAAATCTGATGTGTGCATCTGTTCAAAATCAAGTCATCTTCAAGGCATCTGTGGTGAGGCTCAGATAAGAGTTACATCTTTCTATTTTCTTATTGTATTTATTTTTTTATTTTCCACTCTTATCACCTGCCATATGGTGCACTGTGACTCAGACAAGATGTAATAACCATTTAGCAGGTTGGAGATGATAGTAAGTGACATTTGCACTGATTGTACTAACTGTATTTGTTTCCACTTCAAAGGCAGGCTGTAAAATGTTGGCAGAGGCAGACGCCGCCGCTGCCACAGTCACGGCACCCTAGATAAGACAAATCATGCATCTCTTTGTGCTGCAAGGGTGGAGAATCCTGAAAGTGAGTCTAAAGCGATGGAAAATGTCTCACCCCTCAGGAAATAATGTTGCTAGCCACCTTGTGAAATTTTAATGATTGAAAAAGGGTTAAAATAAGGTTTCAAATCAGAAAATTCAGCAAAATTCTTTGAACTGAAATGCTGGGCTCATGTCCACTGGAGGAGCCAAACACACGTGCACACACACACTCCAATAGAGGACCAAAACAGGTGAAAATCATCACTGTTTGACAGTGTTTGTGCAGAATATAAATTTAAATGTTCTGCTATCAAATTGTTTAACAAACATCCAAAAAGAGATGTGAAACCTCACCTCTTTGCACTGTACTGTTGCAATGACTTTTTAAAACAGATTTTTTTTTCTATAATAGGTAAAAAGTGACATTTTCACCAGTTTGGTCACAGTTTAAAGACATACTGTTCACAAACTGCACTGGTTGAGCTCCAGCCCTGCCCTCTCTCTTTCTCTTTATCAGCATCACCTGCAGCCTCTCAATAGGAGTCTGCTCTTCTTGGTGTTCTTTCTCTGTACTTCATTTTTTCATCTTCAGGAATTTTGAATAAAGAAGCAGAGCTTTCTGTGTGTTTTTGCATCGAGGGAAGATCAATTTTCAGGACGAATACATCTCAGATAGCAACCAATCCAAAGGGCAGTAGCGTAGGAGCAAGTGAAGTCATTTATGAGTGAATGGTAAACTGCTGATAAAGCTCACTGTCACTGTCACTTTGTTTGAGGATGACATATGCTAACTATGGCTCTGGTGCGTCATTGGGCTTAAGACTGAATAGAAACTGTTCACATATTCTCAAGATGCTAATTTCTAAGATATATGATGTGTGGTGAGGAGATATGATGTGTTTAAACCTGCAACAATCTGAGGCCCTGCTGCTCAGCCCTCACCTGTCCTTTCCCAGGTGCACCCTAAAGAAATGCTTAGCTCCTCTGCCTTCCATCACACAGCAAGGGCAACACGTCTGACATGAACTTGGACCAAGACCAAAGTCCTTAACACTCCCTTGGGCCTATATTTACCCGCCTTTGTCATCACATGACATCTCCACTACACCCATGTAAAGTGGTGCTAAATTCCATGGCGCTTTTCACATTTGTCCTGCAGACAGCTGCAGAACTGCAGCTCAGGCTCTGTCACTTAGTCACACTGGAGTGGATAAAATGGAACATCTTCTCTGATGACTATCCACTTTGCTGAGTGACATTTGACTGGCGGTAATAACGTGATGGAAAGTTTCACCCTAGACGTTGTCCCTCCTGCTGAATTTTTCATGTGAGCACGGAAACAAATTACCAGTGCACTGTTGGTACTAAGCAGGCAACATGATATTAACAGTGTCTTTTTTAAAGGATCAGAGACAATAAAGATGAGGACAAGACACATCATTCCCATTTTTAAAGAAATCTCTGGAGAATAAAAGATATAGTAGACAATCAGCAAAAAATAAAAATCACTATAGTATACATGTATACAATCCAAGGCTTTTTGCACTTTTGCAATTAGTCAAGATAGAGGAATTCACCATGATGCTTCCTGCATCATTAAGAACCAGTTCTTGCTCTACAAACTGGATGGACACCATCTCAGAATGAAAAGTGTAATATGATATTTGAAAACAGAAAATCTCCATTCAGAAGCTGTCCTGTCCATCCGCTGGGGTCAGAGCTGCAGTTATTATGCTCAGCCTGCTCTTCCCTCCAGCCTCTCATCTGCCCATCAGCCACTCTCACTCTGAAGAAGGTGTAGTGCACCACAGATGTGAACTAGCATGTAGCAGGCACCGGCTCCAATCCACTTTCAAACACACTGACACAGACTTCAAACACTTCTGTTAGTTCACCACAAAGGGATTCACCAAGACGTCAAAGCAGCCAACAAGGAGCGACAGACAATTATTTCCACAATCTCCCTCGTCAGCTGCTGCTGCAAAGAGACTGTGGCTTGCATGTGCAAGCAGTGCACTCCAGAGAAATGCATAATAAGCTTTTCAAAGCTGTTGTCTGAATGCTGAGGCATGATTCACACAGGCCTACAGCAGCTTGGATGGCAATTTGTTGGGTAGTTGTGGAGTCTGACTGCAGAGTTGTGTTGTGTTGAATAAGGGTGTGTGAGACTGATAGAAGGGCAGAAGGTGTACAAATGAGGCCGTCCAAGTTTCTGTTGAGACCTAGTATTAAAGACAGTGTGAAGTGATGAAAAATATCTCTTTTGCCTTTTGTCACCCAACAGAAAAATGTGTTGTTAACCACCATGCCAAATTTGAATGAATTTAATAGTGTTTTAAATAAACATGTAGCAGTATTTTCACCATTCTGACTTAATGCCAGGTCTGAATGGGGCCTGCAGTTTGAACCAGAACACATCCTCTGTCTCTCCCTGCCAATAGCCCACGTCCTGTTTTCATGGCTTATTTTTGACTATGAAGTTGAAGAACCCCTGAAAACAGTTTTATATTGGCATTGCATCCATTTGCATCATCTCCACAACACATTAATAGGTGACAGAATGAAATGAAATAATGTTTCTAAAAGTACATTTGAAATTAGATGCACTGTGTGCTTCATTTTCCAAATCTGGTATGCTATTTTCAAAAACAGCCGGACACTCATGTGAACAGGAAGTATGATCTTGAAAGTGACACATTGCAAGAACTCTATTTTGACTTACCAGCAGATTTCCTGAGATGTATAAATTATGACTATACATCACAATGCACAATGGATTGTATTTATATTTAATATATTTATATTACTCTGGCTTTAATGTAGTAACTGCGTATTTCCTTTGGTTATCACATGCTTAAAAATAAAACTAATATACTATACTGTTTAAAAAAGTGTTGAATTTGGTCTTGTAGCACATGATATATTTAATGACTGAATGAAAATATTGCTCAGTTTTCACAGGGATGATAAATGGTTTGTATTTATATAGTGCTTTTCTGTGACCACTGGAAGCTGCTTTATACCAGGTTTGCCATTCACCCATTCACACACTTGCATACAGAGCATCGGTGTGCACCACATTTTTCTATCACTCATCTTTCATACCCATTCACATGCTGCCGGCACAGCCGTCAAGAGCCACACAGGGTCAAGGGTCTTGCACAAGGACACATCGACATACAAGACAGGACCAGTCTACATGACAATATCAAACCCACAACCTTCAAGTTGAAAAACAATTTACTCTCTACCGCTGACTCACCCAGAATCTGTCCCCTCGTGCTGTGACACAGAAAAATTCCATGACCATCAACAGGTGAGGGGGGCCATTTGCTAAGGGTGGTTTGTACAGTACATTTAATAGCTTTAATCAATTGAGCCTTAAAGGATGTGGAGGACACTGCTTGTGAAAGGTTCTAAAGGAGGAGAAAGACTTGAGGAAGCTGAGATCTTTTTACTCACTGAGCAAATAAAAGAGAAAGACACTGAAGCCTATAGGTTGGACATTTCAGAGGAACATAACCTGTCAAGAATTGTGATGCAGTCTTAAGTAAACAAATGTTTCGTGTCTTGTGTATTTAGTCTTCCAAGTGGAAAAGTGCATATACACTAAGTGAGCATACTGCAGTGTTATAGTCTTCCTTCTGTACATCTGATTCTTTGCCAGCATAAATTGTATCTATAATTTATCTAAAAGTGAGTATAGCACTGGTCTAATAAACACTTTTTGTCTCTTCCATATGTACAAATAGTATATATTCATGCATAATAGATGCAGAGAGCTTTGTTTTTTATTAAGGCAGATACTAGGGAAGTGGTTGAAGGTCATTAAATGGCACAGGTGGTTCTGACCATTTAAATTCCAGTTTGCTAGTGTGAATGTGTATCCACATGAGTGAACGATGTGAATGGCTACAAGTTATTCTCTTTGTAGTGTCATTAAGAAAACATTAAATCCAAAGGCCACCGCAGTTTAAATGCAGGTTACTTGAACAGGATTTCATCCCAGTGCTTGCCTTTTCATGAGGAGAAATAAAAATGTCACCACTGATGTTTCACACTGTATAAACATGTGTATTGATCTCATTGATCAACTCATGCTGGTGTCTGTAGCATGGCGTATTTGTTCTGACACTGTCTGCAGATTATAGGAATGATTTGGTTAAACATGTTGTATTTGAACTTGGCTTGTTCAGTCATGAAGACTCAAACTAATAATGTATTAAGTGTGGAGAAGAAATGATTTATCAATTCCCTGTCCGATGGACAATTTCAGGGTATGAACAGTACATATACTGTACTGGGACTTAGTCTGACATAACATGCTGTACTCATTTCTTGTCCATTAATCTTAGGAATAGGAAGAAAAGAAAGGATGACATGAAGACATATCACTTCAAATTAAATGAATTTTCCTCTGTAAAACCTGGGACAAATAAAGATTCAGTGCACATCCAAAATAAATTGTTGAAGGGCATAATCAGGAAAAGGCTCAAATCAGATAAAATCTAATGCTGGAATAAAAGATTAGATGTGGCTAGGTACTCAAAAGATCACAGGAACTGGAGGATTAACGAGACAAAGGGATGTGGGTCACACACAGCTGATAGTGAAACCTGCCAGTCAGCCTGTTGGGAGGTCTTCCCATAATCCTACATGGATTGCCATGTCTGTGCAAGCCATGTGTCTGCTGGAGTTTTTGAGTGAGTGAATGAGGCTACATTTTGAGTTGGTCAGCGTTGTGTGGCTTTTACTGGTCCCTATTCAAACTGGTGTTAACATCCATCCTCATATGAACAGCCATAATTAGGATACTTGGCATTAAAATGTGTCCTGTGTCCCCACAGATTTGGTGTACTTGGTGTACCTTTCTTTTAAATACACTTTGACGTCAGATGCTTGGAAGCTATGTTTGTGTAGCTGTAACATGAAATAAATTTTAACCAGTAGAAAAAATTAAATCAGTGTTAATATTGTGGTAGTGGCTGAGGACAAGAGGTTCTTTAATATGTCTTCAAATCACCTCCCTATATAGTTACTGTGATCAGGTTGGATTTGTGTTTGACCTTGACTTTGCACAATCTAAGTGTGGAAGCCAATTAAGCTTTTATTTTAACATTTAAAAAAATGTCCACCCATGCAGTGATGAACTCAGGATTTGTCTGGAGGGTTGAACAACTACTGGCCCTTGCACTTTGACGTGTGGCTCAGGGGATCAGTCACAAAGAGGACAGTGTGACAGACCAGCAACAGCTGATGAGATTACACTATTAAGCTCCTGGTTAACCCTGCAGCACGAAACAGACCTAAGTATCACAAGAGATGCTAAGAAAGATGAACAGCAATGTTAAGGATTTCTTGGTACTGTCTAGAAAAATCATAATCAGCATATTAACATGCAGTTCAAGCTGTCTTGCATCAGTTTCTCCGATTACCGTGTTTATTTCTGATTCATATTCTTTACTTTCAAAGTACAATCCTATAGCGATCTAGGAAAAAAAGACATGATGAGACTGAAATAGTGGGATTTTCTGTTGCCATTAGAGGACAAGGGGTTAGATGATATCGCGGAGCAGTAATTACTCGCATTGCCTCTACAGCCGTCTGAAAAAGACATGGATTCTCCTCAAACACAGGAAGTAAGACAGAGCTGAAGATCTGATAGGGTGCCATGGTGGGAAGCAGCCGAAGAAACAACCTCCTCTTTATCAGATGGGTTCAGTGGGAGTGCAGCAAAATCAGTGACCTACATCTCTTTAAGTCAGACATCCGTCACCTTTCATTTTACAACCTGTGCTGAAGTAAAAGTAAAAAAGTGAACCAATTACCTTGATAAACCACTCGTAGCTGCTCCTGTAACATTGAACGTTCAGGTGGTTTATTTACATTCTGATGGATACAAAACGTGATTCCTTTTTGGAGGAGATTTTAATCAAATTTTGCCATCTGCAGTGCAGGGATAATTACAAAGATCCACAGTGACATGTGGTGCACTCAGGAACACAGGACAGAAGGAGGAGAGATGATGATGATGATGATGATATTCGGATGTTGTATCATCCGAATAAGACGGTTGTCTTTATTGTTGTGTTCTGAGCCATGGAGGTCAGAGTATAAGACTGAGGATTACAACCTTTGGAGCCAAGTAGATTAAACAGAGGCTGACTCCACTGTACTCTGCTTAAAGTCAGCTCTTCATCCTGACTCTAATAAAAACACACCGTGATTACTAAACAGTTACACTGATTACTAGAGATCAAGTTTTGAAGGACAAACAGTGAGGACTTGTTTGCGCGCAGCTGTGCTTTCGACTGCAGCCACTCTGCAGCAATCACTGGCAGTAATCAAAGGGAAACGGTAGCTCAAAGGGAACAATCAACCAATGCGGCTCTGTTACGTCAACATGTCCTGACTGAGCCCTGGTGGTGGTGCAGTCAGTGGTTATAAATAGACATGGGTAATTGCTGGAACATTTCTAAACATATGTGCAAATATGATGAAATTATGCGACTGATGTCAAATCCTAAAAATGTGCTTTTCATAAGACGAGTGGTCTTATGCGGTTTAGAGGACATTTACACTATTTTAACATTGTTTGTGTGTTTTGCCCAGACAAGGCTGTGTGAGATTTTGGTCTAAAGCTGCATTGTGTAACTGCATTGTGGTGATTTTTGCTGTTGATGTTATTATTCTGTATCTGTTTGGTCTTCATGAACAGAAAAGATGTAACATTATTTGTATGCTGCGTCATTCGTCTGAAAACCTGACTAAGGGAACGTTTGTGTGCGTACAACAGTAGCACAGGGGTGGGTGGAGACAAAAAGGCATTTATCCTGTCAAACTGCTGAAGGACTGGGTTTTTAAGCAATAGAAATCATTTCTTAATCATTTCATGGCAGATTCTTTGTGCTTTCAATCTATTTTTTTTTTAGTCATCTCACTTAATTAGTGCAATGTTGCTGTGTGCAGATCAAGAATGTTGTGTTCTAAACACTGCTATACTGAGAGTTGGATCTGATAGGTTTAATTAGCATTGTGTGAACTCATTTGACAGTGGTTTAAATCTAACAGACATTTCTTTACGTTTAAAAGGGACACATTACAGTCTTGATGTAAGGGAGTGTTTGTACTCAATGGAAAAGTGCTAATTTCATTAATGAATAACTACGACACTCATTTTGCCCATTTACTTTGCACAGCCCCTCAAAATAAGTTCAGTGCCAGTGATGGCAATGTGGGAGAGCAGGGGGAGTCGATGTGACAGTTGAGACATGAGGTTGGTTCAGGCCTCTCGGAGGAAAAGAAAATCACACTGAGGGTGACATTTTCAGCTTTGCATCATACACAAAAGTAATTCCAAGCAATCTAGCAGGATATGATAGGCAATCCTTCAACAAAGCAATTTAACAAGCTATAAAGAAACAGTGTTGTGACCTACAGGCACTCATTGAAAGAAGGTATACTTAAACCGAAAGAAACTATATGGATGATTACAGGGTTAATAATAAGATGGCATTATTTTGTGTCTCTTCATGTAAGGCCAATCGCCTTTCAGGTTACCCCGTAGGTGTTGCTATAGCTACCTCATGCAATCAACCTAAAAACAGTCTCTGACATGAATGTCACCATGTAAAGTGCAAGTTGTTTAGTTGCAAATGTGCTCTAGAATCACTTGGAAAAAAATGATTAAGGGTTAAGATGTTTGGAGAAGGTATTGTGTAAATGGAATGCAAGTCTGAGCCATGGTAAACACTTCAACTCACTCAATTGACTCCTTATCTAAGCATGGCAAGTGTGAGGGTTCATCTTATTAGACTTTCAGAAACAGACTCGAGTGAATCTCTCCTCGCGCATGGAGAGATTGTCAGTGCAGTTGGGAAAGTGATTTCAGCATTGCATAGAACTGAATTGCTGGGGGGGGGGCGGTTGGTTAAGCAAGGATTTTAATTTGCTCTGGAGTGCGTATTCTCATACTGATATGCCAAAATGTAATTGGAGTTGGTACAAGAGCGTTTTCAGGGTGTTCAACTGCAGTCTGAGTTTTGTGCATCTTATTAACAGTATGTTTTGCCCTGTCTATACCACATCACTGTGCATGGTGCAAAATGTATTGCCAAGTGCAACTGCATTCGTTTTTTTTTTTTTTTTTAACCTCTGAGCAAAATTTACACCCATGGCCTCTGTTTGGCCAGGGTCGTGACATGTGGAGATGGCTGTCAATAAACTCTGGTGCACCACTGAGTCACAGCCGCTTCCCACACACCTCTCCCAGTGTGATTCCTGTGTAATGATCTGGGGAGTCTGGACAGCCGTCTGCTTAGTTTCGCCTCGCCGTAGGGTACTGAGCAAAGTGAGATGAAGAGAACGAGGGCCAAGACAGGTTTTCTTTTTCATCGCAGCAACGCTCTCCATCCTGTGCAGAGATGTGAGTAATTAACAAACACAACATCCTGCAGAGATGAAAAAGGGTGGCAGGAAAATATCCAAATAAATGATGACGGTTCACTGAATTTGTGGCGATTTCTACCAGGAGAAGGGGTAATCACAAAAAATTAATCTCACTGTGACTTTTCTGTGTGATTTCATTTGGAACCATAGACTTTATATAAGAAATAAATTAAACCTTCAGTTTTTAAGAACAGCCAAGGAAGTAGGATGAAAGTTTCAGCCAGCAAGGGGCAACTTGTTTGAATGGGAGTCATTGTGAAAATGTGCCTACCTCTCTTTTGATTTTGAACATCAGTAAACATTCCCGTGACAAGTTAGTGGTCTTGATTGTTTATCATGTACACATTTGTGTCATGTTACAGCTTGATGAAGAGCAGTTTGATGCTTGGTCTTGGACATTTGCAGAGCAGTGTCATGGCTAACTACATAGCAAGAATTGCTATTGTTACATGAGTGATGGTGATGTGATGTCTGATGGTGTTTGTATTTTGAAGTAGTTATATACTGTAAATGATACAAAGAAAAAAAGTCCTTAGGGTTTAGTGATGCAGTAATCCGAAAGCCTTCTGGAGCTCTCAGTCCGTGTATGAATATTTAAAAAGCTTTGTTACAGTGAAACCAAAGGCATTAAGGATGAAAAGGCATCAAGTTGATCTTTTTTTTTTGTGGGGTCTGGACCCTCAAGACCATTTAGCGTGGTTTAAAAGCTAAGTCGTACTGAAACTTGCAGTTGTGAAATCAGTCAAATGGAAGCACATCAAACTGTGGGCTTAAGTAGGCCACTCCTGCTGGGCTGTTGCTTTATTATTTTTCACTCTAGCCCATACACACACACTGGTTACAAACAGTTAGTTTAAAAGAAGGAGAGATTGTGATTTTAGAGATTTTATTTGATACAACTAAACACCCAATGCCAAGCGCAGCCACTGATACTGATCAACCTTTCAAACATGATCCAAAGGTGTAAAAAGACCTTGAATAACGTATGGAATCGTCACTACTATTTAAAAAGAAAAACAGGATAAAGAAGAGGGAGATGAAGTGGGAGAAAAGAGCAGAGGCTGTGAGGGGGCAGGGTGGGGGTGGGGGTGGCTTGAGGGCTCTCTAATCCAAAAATGAGAGAGTTGTGACTCAGAGACACTCAATCTGACAAGATGCAATAAAGCAGTGGAAGAAAGGGAAGAGGAAGAGAAGCTCAATAAGAGCTTCCAGTAAAAGAAGAAAGAAAGGAGAGAGAGAGAGAGAGAGAAATGGGATGATGAGCTGGAGATGGGACAAAAGAGATTGGTGTGGAAACCAGCCATTAAAAGATCCATGAAACAATGACACAACACACACAATCACTGGGATTATGCTGTGTGACACACTTTTATCGAGCCTATCTCCACACAACCAACCTTCAAGAAAGTGTCGTGCTCCTCCATTACAGCTCAGATCCATCTTTGCAGGCTTCATGTAGCAGCAAATTGACATTAATAGTGTTTATTTTTCTATCAATGAATACAAGTTAAAGAATATCCAAGCAATATACTCTGGTTCCATGTTGAAAGGAAATCTTGACAGATGTGATTATAGATTACAAAGCACCTCTTTAAAGGAGGAGTTCAGCATTTTGGTGAATATGCTTTTTGCCAAGAATTATATGAAATGATTGATACCACTCTCATCTTAGCTAACAGTGTTATGATTGCAAGGTACATTGTTTCCACTGCTTGTATAATTTCTTTAACTTAACTCCACTTGTTTTAATTCAATTTTAACTAAAAAAATCCTTTCTGCATTTGACTCCACCCAATGCCCGATTTTGAAAAATGCAAAAGAAGTGGCCAAGGGGGAGGGAGAGTGAAGAGCAGTGAGGGAGCGTGGTCTGGTAGTGAAATCTGACACACAGAGTTGCAGCTGTCTGACAATGTTTCACATGGTGGAGAGAGAAAAGTTACGTTTTTGGGGGAAGAAGGGAGAAGTCACTGATTAGACAAAAGAAGGACAAAAAGTGTACGAGTGATGAAAGCAAGGACTGAAATAGCCACTGGAGTTTTTGGGAGTGCACATGTATGACATAAAAAAAACACAACTCCATGTTAATTAAAAAAGACACACACAAGAGGAAGCTGACCAACTTAACCGACACAAAAGTTTGCAGAGAAGGAAAATGTAATGCTGAGGTTGAGGTCAGACTGGAAAAGCAGAAGCATTTTGTCAAACCCTTTTATTTATCCTGCCCACATGCTTATTGCTGCTGTTTTAAGTTTTAAGTAGGAGTAAAATGATTTTTCACTCTCTATGAACCCTAGTTACACAAATAACACACATTTTTATTTCAGATAACTCTTCCCCCACCCCAAGGTCTCAAAAGAAAAAAAAATGTTGAAAGAAGGTTTTCAATTTAATTGCAGAATTTTTAATGTCACTCTGATGTTGGACACTTGGAAATTATTTGATATAAAAACTTTATTTTGAAATGCAGCTGTTTCATTGCAGTGTAGTGTAGTTTAATAACTTATACAATTAAAAATTACACCCGGAAAGAAGACTTTCCAGGCAGACGGAGGGTTATTACAAGGTAAGGTTAATTTTCATTAGTGGTCTCACTAAAGCTTTTCCCCCTGAAAGTTAAATTCATTAAAAACATCTTTTTGATGTTGTACAATCATGTTCTACGCATTAGATGGAATGAAAACTTTGAAAGAAATGAGGCCAGACGACTTGGTTTACATCAAAAGAAAGAGCAACCAACTGGATGACAATGCTCACTGAACACATTCATCATCATGTAGTTTTTCCCCAGCGCCATGTTGTTGATGCACATCTGACTGTCAGTGACATGCAAAGAGTGTTCTGCTTTGGTTCCCACATGAATTGGTGTCAAAAAGCCTTGGAGGCTTCTTAATCCTTCTGCATTGAAATAGGACACGTTTCCCCTAAATTACAATGGTGTGTTTGTATAATCACTGTTGCGCCCCCTCCCCCCCCCATTACATAAACAAGTAGATGATGCTGATGAGTTAGGATCCACTGCTGCCTGAATGAATGTGTAAAACCTACTATTGGTTTACATGAAAACACACAAAATGTGGTTTTACTTTCACCACTGCCACTTTATCTTCCCATGAGGGTTGCAGGAAGCTGGATCCAATCCCAGCTGACATAGGATTAAAAGCGGGTCACATCCTGGACAGCTGGAGAACCCCAGGTGCACACAGAGAGACCATGCACAGTCCACACAGAAAAGGTCCTCTGCTAAAATTGTGTTTTCGTGCCCTATGACTACACATGACATTTTGGAACACAAGCTTATTTGCTTTTTGTTTAATTAATTGAATAAACTGACACCGATTTTATGTAAGTGTAGTAGGTGTTGGGCTACAACTAGAGGTCAATCTGTCTTTTCATAAGACAAATCCATGTAATACATAAAACAATATGTCATGGCAGACACTCTCTGTCGCTCTCTCTCTTTCTCTCTCTCACAACATTATGAGTATTACACAAGCAACGCATAGAAGCAAAAACATATTTTTTTTGCATAATGACTTGAGTGCAAGGAGGAATCCAGAAAATGCCTGTATGCATCATTAGCTACAGTTCTATGAGATATTTTCCTACATTTTTTACGCCTCCTGAATAAACTAATCAGCCACAGTGCATTGTTAAATGATGTTCGGTATGTAAACATGCCACGAGCTGACAATGCAAGTAAAATTTATGTCACACTCTCTAAAGTTGCCTTGAATGGTTTGTTTTTACATGATGTAGTCTTCATAGTAAATCAAGTCCATTTCCCAGATGTATCACTTGGGCCTCTTTGTAAATCATTTAAAGCAGTATCAGTGCATGTACGGTGGCTGTATTGTGCAGTTTTACTTCATCAAGCCTATTAGCTTTCCTTAGTTTTATAACTCTGCTGGGAAAGATCATAAATATTTCGAAGACTCTCTGGCACTGCTGCGCCTCATGACGCCGTGTTGAATGGTAGGATGGTGGACACTGGTAGCTGCCTTACAGAGCGAGATATGGGCTTACTCATACTGATGCAAGCAGAATCCATACATTATAATGCATGCATGCATGCACACTGACACACAGCTTTCCCCCCATTTTCAAGTACTTTATTTAAACTCATTAAGCTAATTAGTGTGCACAGGCTCCAAATACTGAGAGGTTCTTACAATGTTTGGACAATTATAAATACATAAAGAGCCATCTGCTCCACACTGCCAGGCTACTAGTGGCAGCTGAGATGGAGCAAAACTTTTGCCAACTACCTACTTAGATCTGAGTTATCGTCATATGAATTTATAGGCTGTTGCAAAAAAATACAGTGATTTATGTCAGTTCAACCTTGGGAATTACAGCCTCCAGCTTCAGACAGCTAAATTAAGTGAGAACTGTTTCTTGTGGATATTTTATGTATTTAGACTCAGAGAGTAGGTGCCACCCCAGTGTTAACCTGTTTATTATTAAGGAATGGCATTGTAAACACACGGAGCTCTCTGTGTGTTTAATAACTGTTTCTCTCATAAATAATAAATTAGATTGTGAAGGAAGAGAAAGGCAGGGAAAAGTCATTATGTGTCGGGAGAACACATAGAAAAGAGCTTCAGCACAAAGAGAGAGGCAACATCCACTCTCAGATTCACACCTATGGGTTCAATTTGCCAATTCTAAGTCTATATTTTTGGACTGTGGGAGGAAATCGGAGAACCCAGAGAAAACCCATGCACACAAGGGGAGAACATGCAATAGTGATTATTAATAATGATTAAAAAATTAAATCCTATTTATTTAACTCTCCCAGAAATATATTGTTAGTTAACCTGTTCATTTTTCATTTTGTATTTTGTATTCACTGCTTTGCTGACACTGAATCTCTCTTTTGTCTGTGGAGTCACATTCACGTTGTTGTACTGTGTCATGTGACAAATTAATCTGTTACAAAAGTTTAATGTATCATATGTGTATATGTTAACTAATTTTTTTCAAAATGGTTTATTTTTTTTTTTCATTTACTCTGTGGAAATCTGGCTTTCATATGGCAGCTGGTACATACCAAGCTGCTGCTTTGACTTCACCTCACTTCAGCTTTGTCATCTCAGCTCTATATTTCCTTTATTATTTGAATTTAGAATGCTATATAAAACAACAAAAAGACATAGAGAATGGCTAAATGCCAGAAGAAATATATTTGTATTGTAGAATGTATATTTGATTTTGCTAATAGTACATACTGTATAATCTTATACCATCTTTTAGGTTACTAACTTGTTATTTTTAATTTTTTTCACAGAAATATAAAAATATAAACCATTAAAATAAATACAATGAGGAGTAAAAACATATGAACAAAAAATAACAGTTGTCTGTCAGTATAGTAATTAGCATACTTAATATTACATTTCAAACAGGCATTTGTTTTTATTTTCATATACTGTAAATATTGCACTTTTCCCACTACCTTTCAAATAAATCACATTTAAATCTCAAAATGTAAGTGTTTTTTTTCATGACAAAAATGTACCTAACAAATTCAAACAATTACTTCTATATTCATTTATTTCATGATAATGGCTTCATGATAAGGACTTCTCTCCTTACAAACTCTTAAATGTACCCAAGGTACATCACCAGGCATGTGTTTGGCATTTTATATCCCAAACTACATAACTTATTATTTTAAGGCTGGAGCTTTCATTCCAGCAAAGCAATGTCAAATGTACATGCCGGCCAACAGGGGGCAGCACACAGCAAAACGCGTTCTATATGTGAAGAAGAAATGCAGCGCCATCTTGTCTGTGAGGGTATTGCACTTGGCTACAATGTAGCTGTAGTTGTTGTTTGGCTCTTTGTTGAACTGGAAAATGAAAACTGTGTAGAAATGTTGTCCAGACACACACCTGCCTCCTCATGGTCTCCTGCTTCCAACACTCGACAGATATATGACTTTGCTGGAAGATAATGGCTGTAACTACTGTGTCACGTTCCAAATTGGATATATAAAGGAGGAGAAAAGTTTGTGCAGCTTTCAAACAAAGGGAAACATAATTGTGAGGGAGGATTTTCACTGCCAGGACTTGAGATACACCTTCAAGAGGACAACAAAAAGTAAGTACATGCATTTGTTGGATTTGGCTGTTTGTTCTGTTAGGGCCGCTGTGCCATAATGCATATGTGTGGCTTTTCTTGTGTAAATGGAGCTGTAACCTGTTGTCTCACACCATGACATCTTTTAAAATAGCTGTTATCTAAACTGAATTTGGTGGTTTGGCTTCTGTATCTCTGTCATTACTCTCACTGAGCTCACTTTTGCTTGTGGAGATGTTGGAGGATTGTGGGCTACATCTTTTAAGGAAGTATAAAATCTAGGTTGATATTTGCATCATGTTTTGACAATGACAAGTATAAACAAACGCTTGTGTGATTAATGAGATTGCAGAGCTAAACCAGGTGTGCTATTTTGTACTTCTCAGATGTGCCACATGTTGCACTGGTTTTAGCAGAATTAACCTGCACTACAGTGGATTTCACAAGGGTGTGACATATTTTCCAGAGCTGAGGCTGATGAACTCACTTTTCCTCTTGTGTTTGTTGATTTCAATATTTGTTGTTGCTGATAAAACTAATTTAGTAACAGAATAGGTGAGTTCCCCTTTTATGAAGTAAACTGAATTCTGAATGATTTACATTCAGATATTAAGAATATCTCAAGGACAAGAAATAGTTTTTTCAACGTCAAGGTTTGTTATCGGAGAGGATGCGTTTGGCTTTTAAACGAACCAGGATTTGTGTATGATCAAAATTACTCTCAATTTACTCACCGTCAAACACTGAATGCTCGTCAACAGTCAGTGTGTTGATTGTGAAAGTGACCATTCAGGTCACTCTTAAACTGTTGAATTGTGTGTGTGAAGTTGGATGAATTTGATTCTTTCTTTGTAGAAATTGTGCTTCAAATTCTTTGTTTGCATATGTTAGTGTTATTTCAAAGCTTTAATGCTTTTTAGTGTTTCTCAGTGGAATGTTTTGTTAATGAATGTTGCTATATATTTTTATTGTGATATCACATCATTTGTCACTATATGTCCTGTGCCTCTAACACGCAGTTATTTTATTTTGTATTCGCTGCATTGCTGACACTGCAATCCCTATGTGTGACCTCTCTTTTGTCTGTGGATTCACATTCACATTGTTGTATTGCATTTTATTAGAGATTAATTGGAAATTAATTTTGTTAAACATTTTAAAGTTTAATGGTAAAGTCTATGTTAAATTATTTCTCTCTTTATATTTTGATTTACTATGTGCAGATCTGGCTTTCCTCTTGCAGCTGGTACCTACCTCACCTCACTTTAGATTTGTTGTCTCAGCTTTTTCCTCCTTTATTGCTTTCATTTATTGTGCTGTGTAAAACAACAAAAGACATAGTGAATGGCTAACATCTCTTAGTTTACTATTATTCAGTGCAAACTGCTGTGATTAGACCCTTGTGCCAAAAAAAGTGGACAACACTGAAAGCCACCTGATATTTTGAAATGACATCAATGATGTTACAGTATCCAGGCTTGGCTAAACAAAGAGAGTGAAAACATTTACTGATTTCAAAGGGATGGTTATTTAGTTGAATTAAAAAAGTGCAAAACGCAAACACCACATGCATTTCCTACTGCTTCTCAAACTTTGTTGCTTTTGTGCTGTTAACCAGGCATCAAATTTCCTCTGTATCACCTAATATTGAAAATGTGTTTTCATTTAATATCAAATTTGAATATTTAATTGGTTATTCTTATCTGCATCACTTAGCCAGTAAACATCCAGCATGTTGTCTGACCAAGATCTAACAGTACTTGTGACTGGCTGTATCAAGGTGTGCAGGAAATTACAACCAGAGATGGAGCTCATTCCCTAATGAAGAAGAGAAAGATGTGACTAAACTTGTATGTTTGAGCGTGTTTGTGATATATATTCAGAGGCTGGTGTTTGTTTAATGAATGAAGGTATGTTGAGAATTATAATAAGTTTTATTTGCACACACACACCAATTAGTAATGGTGAATATGTCCTCTGCATTGAACCTAAAACTAAACCCATTTGCAGGAGCAGTGGGCAGCACTTCTCTGTGCCAGAGGAACAATTGGGGTTGAGTATCATTCATTACTACCAATTAGTAATGGTGACCTAATAAAATTTATGTCCAAAAAAGTATTATTCAGGAGTAAGTGTCAAAGTCCACATATACTCAATACCCATTACTACTTGTGCATTGGGCAAGTCCGCTACCAAGGTTGCATAATCAACATGAGCTGAGTCCAGATCCACATCTTTATTTATGACATTGCATGACTTAAAACGTAACGTGATCCATGTGAAGGGTAAGGGTGCTCAGTGGTGGATATTGTCTGTGAAATAAGATTAAGCCTAAACAACTGAACATCCTTTGCCATACTACATGGTGTTATTGGATAAACTAAAGGTTGCAATTTTGTCTTTATAGTTTTTTTTTTTTGGTGAAATTGCAGATGGATTAAGCAGGTGTAAGTTGGATCAGGATCTTACTATATATGAGCAGATGTCAATCAACAAGACACCTGACAATTCATTAGTCACTGGCTCTTTCAGACTGCCTAAATTTGCATAGACAACTCTCGCTGCTTTGTTTGCAAATGTTCTACACTCACTTCCCCGCAAGCCTTTGAAACCTAAGTACACGTGTCCTTGTCCAAATGAATGTGAGTTGTAAGTTTGCATGTGATTTTTGTTGCTGGTGGAGATTGGGTTTCCTTGGAATTAACCTTCCTAAACCCTGTTGGACTCACCAGGGAGTTTCATTAAAATGCATGGTGTGAGAAGAGGCACTATTCAAACCCACAGAAGTGATTTTTAAATTCTAGTCACGACACAAACATATCCAAAGATGGCAAATATGTCAGACTGTATTACAGGGAAATGAGTGTACAATCATGTGCAAAAGGCATCTTCAGTTGAAATGTCACTCAGTGTAAGAATCATGCAGCTCCAGAAATGATTCAGGAAATACTGCATCTTAAACTCAGACTACAATAAATAATCTTTTATTGAAAACTTTACTTCCACTTTATGGGATTTAAATTTAATTTAAAGGAAAGTCAGAGTTTAGATGGTTTGTGAGAATGCATTGTACGAACAAACAAATAGACAAAGCCCACTTCTTACTGATGTGCTACACAGCATTTAATAGCCTAAGTGGAATCTGAGTCAGGCCTTGGATTCATGTAGATTAATTAGAGCATTAGGTGGAGGTTCAGTATAGGTACATTAACCACCGTTTTGTTAAAGAACGTGGTTTATTGAACAACATACAAAAGGCTCCAACAAAATACAGTCTACATAATGTATATCATACATTATAGTTCATGGAAGCTAATGTAAGCCACTATCTCATCACATACTGCAAAAAATACTGCATACTACATAAAAATAGGATTAATCATAAACATAATCTAAGTTAGCTGTGTTTGGGTGTGCACTTTGCAGCCTATGCTCTTAAGCTGTCATGGATTTATTTTTTTTATTTTCCTTTCATTTCTGACGTGACTTGGTCAGTTATACGCCTTTACTGCTCAGTCATACTTTACATTTTTCACTGTTTCTCTATCAAAAACACCCAGATGCTTTACTAAACTTAGGTAAAAAATACCCCAAAAACTTATTAATGGCTGCTTATTAAAAACTTATTAAAAACTCTTGTGTTTGGGATAAGTGGCAGGAATGTTTTCTCAGGGAAAAATTTTTCACTGCAGATTATTTTTGCTATATGATTGCTCATTAATGAATTCGTTGTGACTGTAGAACAGTGTAATCACAGAACCTGTTTCTCTAGTTCGTATAAACAAAAAATGTAGTGCTTATGGCATATTTTGGCAACATTTGGTCTTGTGTATTCTATTTTAAAATGCGCGTCACATTTTAAGTAGAACACACACACGCTGTTTCATGTCCATAGATACATGCGGTAGATACAAGCACACACGCTTTTGCACATTAACTCAACTGAGGTTAAAATGTGGCTTTAGTCCTAGAATTTTTACACCTTTCCCTGTGCCTGGTGAATTAGCAAGTGACAGATGCTCCGCTGACAAGACAGCTGCCAGCACTCACTCTAGAAACTGGGTCAAGTTCTTTGACATCCATGACAACTCCCTGCCATGAAGGCTGTGCCACTATCCTCCCTGTTGCTCTGTGACATTCCTACAGTAGTGAAGACCTTTGAGATAACCTTGGGAACCCTGCAGATACTTACAGGTTTTGGATTTTGGTGGACACATGCCTGTGGAGGAGAGAGGAGGCTTTCTCTTATAATTAGGTTCTGTGGCATCCAGGGGCACATACTGTAACTTCCACCTGCCGTTTAAGGATGGAGATGACTATGCCTTCCCACTCCTTGCTGCATTATTAAAGGTGACAGCACTCGTTGCAGAGTGTTTCTACCATTCTCTTTGTACTGCTTCCCCTTAACCTGTTACTCTGGTGTACAACCCCCTGGCCCTCCTTGACATCGCACCACCACATGTGTCCTCTGTGAAATGGAAATGCTACCCCATTATAAAACGTCACACTGCTGAAGCAGATCACTGCTGCACTTATGCTAATGTAGACACAGGAAAATATCACACAGGAAGAGAAAAGAAGAAAAGTTAGAGAGGGGAGCAAAGCGGATAAAAAAAATTAACAGATTCAGTTGAAAGATGAAAGTATAGTGTCTCTAATTGGAAATGAATACTGTTGTAGTGTGTAGTTAGGAAAGATTCTTAATTGAGTGGGTGTTGGGGTGGGTTTATAGTGACAGTTGAGGATGCACTAAAGAGGAGGAGAGAGATGGGACACAGACACACAGACAACAGCAAACTAGATAATTAGGCTGACAGTTTGCCCCTGCGTTTGAACAGCATACATTTGGAGTTGGTCACAATGCTGTGGTTTAGTGAGCACGAAGACTGGATTTCCAGCTGCGTTTTACATTTTTATGACTTTCATTCATTGTAAGTTTTCGGGCTAATGTTTATCACTGTTCTTTATTTCCTTCACTGGTTAAGCACAATGTTGTAAAATGTAGCCAAGGCTGCTGGGAAATAGGCCTGACAATCACCTAACAATTCAAATCTAAGAAGACACAGTGTACAAGTGATGCATAAAATTACAGAGAGAAATAAGGGTCCTTTTACTAATCAGTTTGGTTGCATTTCGACGGCCTGGGATCAGCTCCTGTGTCACCACGGAGAGTGACAGTAATGATAAACCGTAATCAAATCTGCTCCCAGGAGAGTCTGTCTCATTCCTCACTGCACAGTGTGAGGAGTGGGGAGGAAAATTAAGTGTCTCTTTGATCCAAGCATCAGAATACTGAGCATGGAGAAAATTAAAAAGAGATGCCTGTTCCACCAGCCTGGAGAATTGCTGCCAAACAATACAGTTTTCTTTTTAAAAAGATTTTGTGACATGGTTGTCAGGCACATAATTTCCTCTCAACATAGTGGGCATGTCTTTTGTCAGTCTAGAGCATGATTTATGTGCAATATCAGAAGTGTCAATGTATGGATGATACTATAACGCTGTTTTACTTAAAAGACAGGAATTGAAACTATACTGTTAGTTTTTCTTTTCTTTGACTGTTTGCCCCCTTTTCCTCACTGTTGTTGCAGTTTGAGTGCAAAATTTTCCTCAGTGCTTTCTGAGTGCAAACATCTGTTCACCTCCATTGCATATGCATGACATCTTGAGCATACAGTATGTGCGCTTTATTTTAAGAGTTACCATGACTACAGTGTGGTGCTAATGGGATTATGTGATTGCACATGGCCATGTGAAAAATCATCATGTCAAGGTTTTTTTTTTTGGGTGAAGATATGTGGATATTGATTCCTTTTCTTGTTGTACACATAATGATAAGGATGGCGATGATGCTTAAGATTATGATTACAATAACAGCTGCTGGTTCCCAGATGGATAAATTTGTGTGCTATTATTAGATTCATGTAATGACTGGAGAGGAAATTCATTTTAGATCTGATCATCATGTTTGTTAATTTTTATGGATACCACAAATTAAAGGCTAATCACAGTTTCCACTTTGATTAGTGAAGTCTGTGCACATGCATCACCGCACAACTTAATTGATATTCCAGGATTAAATACAGTTTTGGATGGGACAGTATATGATAATTTTGTGCAGTGGGATAAAAATCCCTCACAATACAAAGAGGATTTTCATTATCAGGATGATAAAAAATGGGGAAACTGTGAAATGTCTCTTGAGTGACTTAATATTGCTGTCTAGCACAACAACATACAATGCCTAGTGACTTATTTTTAAGTGCCACAAAGGGGGTCCTCAACCCTCGCAGTTTTTCCCGGGACTACTGTACATGATTTACAATGATGTTATTTAAAATTATTTTTTCCACATTATTTTTCAAAAATGTATGCTTAGTAACACATTTCTCTAACATGTTTCGTAACAAGGCAACAACCTTTTTGTTCATCTCTTTCCTATGCTTGTATTTGTGCACATTTTCTGAAAGCTTATGGATAAAATACATTAAGGAATAGTATGGAGAGAGGACCCCACCCATTTATATTCATGAATCTAAAAAAAATTACATTTTCTTATCATGCCTACTCCTTTTCATCAATTTTTTTAATGAAGAATGTGATGTATGGTATATAATATAATTAATATGTATGGTGATTGACATTATTATGAATTGATTATATGGAATATTTAGAAATTGACAACAAAGCTGAAGGCTAGCAACTACATGACTGGTTTAAATTTTGAGGGACCATTACTGTTGGTCAATCTCTCTCTGAATCCTCAGTTTAAAAATCAAACAAACTTTTAAAGTCAGTTTATTAAATAATTAAGTATTTATTCAGTAGTAAACAAGATATAAAAAAAGATATTTGGAGGACTAATAAATCCCTAAACATTGTAGGTTGCCAAAGTTTAAAAATGAATAGTGTGAAATACAAAGCTCCACTGGTTCTGCTGACTTTAAATACCCTGCAGTTAGAATACCTCTTAACTAGACCTTTAGGTGATAACGCTGTTAAGTATCATGGCCCAACATTGTCAAGGGGTCAAACCCTTCAGGGGGAACAAATTAGTCAGAAAATGTCAGTGTGTGTGATTGGGAGGGTGTAATGCATGTCCATATTACGCATTACTCTGGTGAAAATAAACGTAACACTGCACATGAGAGTCATTGAGGCAGAGTTTTAATTATTGTCAGTGTCAGACTTTAGTTTAGCCTCCACTCAGGGAGGCAAAAAATAGAAAGGGGAATTAGCTCCTTTTCACTATTCCTGACAGCTAATTACATCTAAAATGGCTAACGCCGCAAAACAAAAGCAGCCAGACAATTACACAAGGGTGCAGCTTGAGCTAAGCTCTAAAGACTGTAACATGGATGCTTAAACTTTGATTTTGATGGAAAGTTTACTCTTGGATCTTGTGAGGATTCTAAATGCAGGAGACATCATCTGGATGTTTGCATAATTCTTTTTGAGATCAGTATAAACCTGTTAAGTCTGCCAGCAAATGGGGTGTACACTCATTTTGGTTTGGGCCTCACATCTTGATCTCGCCTTGAGCAGATATCAAAGCATGTACTGGTGAAAAGTCAGACACAATGGATACTTAATATGAGGCCAGCCCTGAAGACTGCTTCATTGGTACACTGAGGAAGGAACATTGACCTCTTCATCTTTTTGATAAATTTATAATTTCATCTGTGGACTGGTCAAGTGGTGTCACCACTTCAGGGTTTAATTATTATTCTAGTATTTTCAATTAATTATATTCAATGTGGTTTTCATCAATCTTATCAGGGGTCAATTACTTTTATATGCTACTCCTGTCCTTAGTCTTGGCAGGATGGGCATAGAATTGGTCTGAAAGGGAGTGAACAGTCTTTGTAGTTGTCAGGAGAACTGCTGCTTTGTATCCTTTCCCATCCTAGCACAGCCTCCTTTCTTTCTGGGCTTCAAAAAGTCAGAAACAATTTAACAAGCCAGAGCTGGACAGAGCTAGATGGGCCAGAGACACAGAAATAATTGTCATGGCTAGGTTTGGTGTCTGGGACAGTGAGACTCCTGAGGCCCTTTTCTGGGCTGTTAAACATTTTGTGTGTGTATGTTTCTGATGAGTATCTGATTGTTCTCATCCCTGTTGTGTGCTGAGCTTGCAGTATGACAGCTAGAAGCTTTTTCTTTTCATGTGAGTGCATGTGCGCTTGCATGTTTTAAAAGGAAGAAACAGCTATATTTATGTATGCATGTGTGTTTGTGTCAGTCATCACAGACCAGCTGTATCTACACACCATTTGTCCGGAATCTCACTGCTCACCGTTGGCATAAACAAGCAGAAACTGATCTGCAACATCCTCACATGACAGCTCAACAAAAGGATACACAAAGCATATGTCAGTGTTGACGACAGCCATTCGCACACTCCAACACTTGATGTTCTGGCTGAATCAAATTTACCCATGATGTAGCAAGATGGCCTATAACTCAATGACATATTTTTTCTTATAAGCACTGGTTATAACTTGAATTGATAGATATTAATACATCCCATCTACTGATTACTTGCTGTTTCAAGACACTTCACTGTTTTAATCATCAGATGTCTGGATCTATTAGAGAAACAAGCTGACCAAACAGCCCCTTCTGACACCTAGTGTCTGCCAAAGAGCATCAGAGAAACACAGATTTTAATGATGTGACAAGTCTTAATTCAATGTTTTGGTTTTATTTTTAATTATTGGGTAAATTTGTTTTGGAGAGGATAATCTCTAGATGATTAATAAATTTACTTCAAAAATAGACACACAAAAAAGAAAACACCAAAGCCATAGCTGCTTAAATGTGTCTGGTCTGAGTTAAGTCCTGTATTTATCCATTTATCTGGAAGGTGAAAGCATAACATCATTTGAATAATGTTTGAAGAGCCAGCTGGTCTCAAATGACTTCTGTACTTCCCGAGTCTTTTTTCTCATCCAGCTGTTTACTTAACTAAATTGCTAAAGTTTAAAAGTGGCACAGCTGCACATTTGAAACCAGTGAGCGGAAAACCCAGACAAAAAAGTTTGGACTTTACCACCACTGGATCTGTTAAAAGCTATGAGGCATGGCTTGTTGTGATGTCTTGTTATATTTGTTGTTAACAAGACTGTGCTCAAAACAATCTGTGATGGCACCATTAATACACATGTACCAGTTACTGACACAGTTACCATATGGCTCAAAGAAATAATGAACAATAATAATGACAGTTCCTCATCGCTAACCTAGGCTTTCTGTGTTCAAGTGTGAAAAGGGATAGAGACATAATCATAAAGTTTTTTTTAAGTGCCATTATTCTGAACCAATTTGAATCTTCTGGGCTCTTGGTAAAATTGTAATGTAGTTAATGCACAGAGTGAATGTGTCTAACTCATGCAAAGTAGCAATATTATAATGCTTGAAAGCATTGGCAGTGATTGAGGCACAGTAAAGCACTGCTAAATGTGTTCAGATGATAGACGTTTAGGGGGCCATTAATTTGAGAAGAAATAGTTGTGGAGGTGGGAAAATGAATTATACTAAAAGCCCTTTAAAAGTGCAGCTCTAGGTGACATCCATGAAAAGCAGAAGAGACTCTGTATTTCTCCTGGGAGTACTTGTGCCATACGGATAATAATATGAGAGAATCCAAAGAAAGAATTCCATTTTTCCATGTGGTTTTGAGCCGAGTTGTATTATTATATTAGCATTTTGAATGATTAGGCACAATGGGTGTGGAGTTTTAAATGTCAATCAATGGCAATGTATTAATGACTCACTTCAAAAGTACAGTGTTATTTCACTGCTGAAAGATTTATCAACAGAAATGTTTAATAGTTGTAGCTGTGTCCCAAAAACAGTAAATCCACAGTACTGTATGACCTTCAACTTCTTCCAGACTGTGTTTCTGAGTTTAGCATAAGATGAAACCAGAAACTCTCCACTTTTAAATTAAATAACCAAAGGGTGAAATCAACATTGATCCTGGAAGAAGAAGAAATTAAATAACTCATATTATGGAGCAAGTTATGCTGATATTTTAGTGATGGGAAATTTTATGAAGAGCTGAAAAATATTTTTTCTATTCCAACAGTGTTTCAGAACTCCTACTGAGTTCACATGGCACTGCTCCAATTTCAGCGCTATAGTGTCAAGATCGCACCACAACAGCCCCACATACAGTACTTACTTCCCCTATAAATCTGTGGGTGTAAGCTAATGAGAGAGCACAGGAAGAGGACTTTAAATAGAGGGTAAGCAATTCCTCTGTTGCGCTCGGCCTACTGCTGGGACATTTAGAACAGGGTGCGGCTGCCAATACCTGAAGAAACAAGTGTATTGCTTGTGTTTTGGTCACCATTTAGCAGGATTAAAGCCCTAAGCTATTATTTGTTTACAGTGCAATTTATTTGACTGTACCACCTTTGCTGTGCGGACTGTTGGGTGAATTCAGTAAACACAGTATAATAGAGTACTGAGACCTAAAATGTCCAATGTGTAACATTTAGGAGGGTGTATTGGCAGAAATTGAATAAACCTCCTATGAATATGTTTGTAAAGAGTATAATTGTTAATTCTCTACTGCTTTATCCTCCACATGAGGGTTGGGGGGGCTGGAACCAATTCAAGCTGACAAGGGGCAAAAGGCAGAGTACAACCTGGACAGGTCATCAGTCCATCACATTCCATTAAAAATTTTCAAAATTCTGTTTTTTTAATATTATAGAGCAAAATATGTCTTAAAATGTGAGTAAATCAAAGCCAACAACAAAATAAGGAATAAAAATAAACTTATTTACACAACACAACATTGCACTATTTTATCTTGTGCTACAGTACATAAAGAAAAAAAAAATCAGTTTGCCAGTAACATAAAGTGTTTAAGCGTTTTATGTTCTTCAACAATGTACTTTTAGATACTGGTGAGTTTGTCGGAGGCTGCAATCATGTCCAAGCTGCACTAGAAATGGATGTAGCTACTTTGGCTTTTCTAGAGGAATGTCCATCTTTGCACATGTAGCCACAGGTCCTGGAAAAATCATTGTCCTGAATCTGCTGTCATGTTTGTAGCTGTAATTGATTGTGCTTTGTAGAGATGGACTCCTATCAGTATGCTGTTTTCCTTGCTCTTCTTATGACCTTTAGAAGCTAAGTGGTTGTCGCTTGTATTTTTACAGGTCCAGTTGACTGTGTGTGTCGCTGTCAGAATTTATAGAACAACATATCACCTGAAATCAGGACTAGTTTTAAATTTTGTAATTTTTTTAGATAGCATGTTTGTCTCAGATGGCTGCTTACACACCGTTGTGAAGGGAAGCTGTGCTGGTCCCACACCCAAAAACGTCCCCTATCTTAGCAAAAACGTTTGGACCTCCCAGAAACAACTATGACAAATTGTGCAAGATTTCAGGTTAACAGTTATTCTGTTGGATGTGAGGTGCGTTTGAGGACCCTTGCAGCTGAATTCTGCATTTCTAAAAATTATAATTAGTGCTGTTACTAGCAGTGCAGTGTGAAAAACATTCAGCTACAGCTTCTCATTGTTAACCTGGTGCTGAGTGTCATTGTCAGCAGTCAGTCAATTTGTATTCACTTCAAAAATATAATGGTTTTACTGTAGTGCCATTATAGTAGGAGTAGCATGTGTTTGTACCATAAATCAATTAAATCATGCATTTTTTTGTTAAAATGTATGTTAAATCCAGTTGTACTGTATTAGTACGCATAATTTTATTGATTATTGCTAAAGGAAAGAGAGTGGGGGAAAATAGACAGACAGCATCATCTGTTAAAAGTTAAACAACACCTTTACATGTGAGAGCTGTGGTGCCTTTAGGAGTAAGAGCGTCAGCTTCTATCTTGGAGGAAATATCTCCCTATGATTTTTGACCATGATCAATAAACAATCAGGAAAGTTAACACAGGCTAAAGTCTTGTTGCACTTCAGGCAAAGACTATTGTCACTGTCAGTTCTGGTGAGACATAACCAGACTTTTGAATATTTAACTTTCTCCACTTTGACTGCTGTCACTGCATTGATGCAGAATCATTCATGTTTGCAGCACAATTTGTCCTCAAAACAATTATTTTACCGCAGCATTTAAGCCATTACTTTCAATATTTAAAACAACATTGTGAAGATGGTTAGCCAGCTGTTGGCCCAACCAAGTTGTATTGCAGGTGATGTTTTTTGTTTGACAACCTCAAGATTGATAATCTTCTGTCTTGGATCATTGCTACAGGCCATAGTAACCCTGAAAACCCACAAGCTTTTTTCCAGAAAAAAAAAGAGATAAACTAATTGGGCAGTGTTTACTTCGCAAAGCTCTCAGGTGAAGTTTGTATTCATCAGCCATATTTGTAAGTTGAAAATGTTTATCCAGCAACACCCATATGGAAGAAACATTATTTTTTTTTTATCCTTTTCATTTCATTTTGAATTCTCAAGAGTCGAGAACCACATTCCTTGGCAGGCTGCAAAAAATTGCTCTTTGCTAGGGAACACTAAGAAGTCAAGACTATATACAGTATACCCCAAGGCAGGAGCATGCATATTTGCCGTGGCTTGCTTTCTGCATCCCATGGTACTGTTCTGTCTCAGGTGCCCCCTTCATACATCATCTCTGTCATTTCTAATTATATACTGTACATACATACTGTATATACTGTATATTAGTTATTTAATAGCCTGTAAACTATATCTGCATTTTCAGGAGACTTCCACTTACTCCTTATCAAGTCTAAGGAGGGGTTCAGTTTTTAAAGTTAATAGAATTGCATTTACAGTACATGATTGATTATTTAGAGATGCTGCTGGGGATTTCTGACACTAAGGTCAATTACATTTGCTTTTTGGAAAGCAATAATTGATTAATAGTTAAATTTGTAATCCAGTCATGTAGCATTAAGCTTATCCCTTTAGGTCTATTTTCTGTCTTAGTAGGTTTATTGTCTGAAAGACTGTTTCCCCTCTTCAACCCATAATGAAATGCACCTAATTTACATTAAACTTTTCTGACATTTCAAAAGTACAATTCATATTAATTTGACAGTGGGATAGAAACAGTAATAGAGTTGGCAATTGAGGACAACATGCTACCTAGTGGCAGTTTGAAAGAACAATTAAATCTGTAACGAGTTTGAAAAGGGAAAGGGGCATAAAAAGAAGGAAAATGTACATTTTATGATAAGTTGTTAAGCTTATAGTCAGCCTGAGACAGATGAATGCTTCTCATGGCTGTGAGGATGATGGAAAAACTGGAACATCAAAGCCCTCTGGCCTTTACCATATGTCATTATTAAAGACTCAATATTTGTGCAAGTAAAAATCTGTTTTTGAACTCAAAGGTGCGATCAGAGTTTCCTGAAGAAATTAAGTTCCATTGCAACTCATTAATTGTTGGGCCTTAGTTCAGGCAGAATGATGAGGTGGGGTTAAGTCTGCTGGGCCAGTAATTAAAAAAAGGAAAGCTCATTTCCATCTTTGCAACACAGTGGTATTTCAAATGGTTGGTTGAGCTTGCCAACAAACATGCGCACACACACACACACACACACACACACACACACACACACACACACACACACACACACACACACACACACACACACACACACACACACAGACAGGTACAGTCATATGCACATACAAGTAAACACTTCTTATGCACAGAAAAAATTCTCTTTAGTTTCTACTCTGGATGGACTGTTGCTGCATGTTTGTACAAAGCTTCACAAAGCAATAGCATAGTATTCTTCAGTCCCAGCTCTGAGAGGCAGTGTGTGGGATGTTAAAAGCATATCGCCGTACGATTATCCCAATCAAATAGCTGATGGAGAGCCAAGATGATGTTGACTAATCAAGTCCATTAATGCCCAACATTAATTCCATAGCAGTGTAAAACACAGTTACATGACATTGAGAAAGCAGTTATCAGGGAGGCAATAATTTGGTTAATAAAGATCCCATTAACAGTCATTATGTGAATTTGCTGATTCTTTTATCTCAAGGCGAGCAGGAAGGAAAGAAGACAGATGCCCTAACTGCTGACAAAGACCTTATTTTATTCTCTTTTGTTGGAGGGAAAAGACTGTATTGAAGATAGGCATGCCCCCCCCCCTTTTTAAAATGTATCAGTTGTTAATTTTCTTCCTGAGTAATAAGGCTGGGGGAAGGACAGTAAAAGAATGGCTCACCTCTTCCTCTTCACCTCAATTTACCTTGTCCTCTGCAAACCACGTTTCAGAGTCCTGCTGCTTTGATTTGCATTTATGGAGTAAATGAGTACTTAAAGGCACCACATAGAGTTCCTGACCACCACCAGTGCTGTGGAGCAATGTTATGAAGAAAAGGCCCATATTTTTGTTGTACCTCATGCTTTGCTAGAATACTATACCCCCAAGTATGCACATGTTGGCAAGAAAGCACATTCTTGATGCACATTCTATTTATTCATGTCAAACTCTTGAGTTGTAAAGTTTGTTGAGGTGACATGCCAGGAATTGTAGCAAAGCACCAGCAAAACGCAAAGGAGACACTCTAACACAAGTTAATGGTTTCAAAATTATCTAAAAAGTGGCTTTGAAAGTGTTTTATGAAGACAAAAGGCATTAACACAAGTTTTTTTTGGCATGCATCAGTTTTTTTGGCTTGATAATGGAAGGAAACAAGTGAAAAACATCTCTACATCAGCATAGAATTTTTGAAAGCCTAGGGTTTTTGACTTTCTACTTGTTATTCTCCCTTTCTCCTCTCCACAAGACAGTGAGAGAAAGATTGTACTAGAAACTCTCAGCATAATCCTGTTCTGCTCACTCAAACAGCCCAAGAAGCTCTCCATCAGTCTTAATTTTTACGATTTAGGTTTTTGGATGGATGTGTTCAAGTGGAAAAAAAAGGAATAAAACTTGTACAATATTTATTTTGCTTTTTAAATGAGGGTCTTCAAAGCTCCATCCTGGTCCTGATTATTGAGTAGATGGGTTGGGTCTCACTGTTTCAATTTGATCTTGACCGATCAATCTTTTCTGCAGTAATCTTAATGTGTATAGTAACCCCCTCAGAAAATTCTTAAAAGTTGCAACAGAATCACCATGAAGCAGTAAAAAACAATGTAGAGTTCAGTAACAGAGCGGATAATCTGTAAATTGTAAGCCAAGTGAGAAAAAAGAAAATAAGGTAAGGTCAATAAAACAGAACAGATTGAAAACTGAAAAGAATGGGTGCCAAAACCTTATACTCAAAGGAAACTGGTGCTAAATTATCAATGACCATAGCTCCACCATTTTCAGTTTTTCACTTCTGGAGAAATTAGGAAAATAGATTTCCTATTTACTATTGCTACATTAAGACATTTGTTGATGATGTATTTATTTAATGTTTGCTGTAACACTTGACTAGAGTTGGTGCTGACAAATCTTTTATCATATTTGCATTCACAACTGCACTCTGAACTGGTTAGCATTCTCTAAACTGTCTTTCAGAAATTGTTGAAATTGGAACCGTTTCATTTTTAAATTGCGCAGTGCAGATGTGGATTTATTGACTTCAAACTGTAAAACCTTTCAAAGGAAAAGCCTGGCATTATTTTTTTGCCATAATGTATAGTGTGTAGGATTTACAGGATATTTAACTCAATGGATGTAATGTAACAGTTGTACTGCCCTTAAAATCTTAAGGATGAAAGGACAAGACACAAGAACACCTTATTAATATTAGAAAATACAGTACAGTGCCTCATACTTTGTCAAAGCGAGGACAAAATGATATGAGCATACTTAATCTTGTGCCTAAAGATGAACCTCACCACCTCTGAAAACTGGCACTGCCATGCAGAAAAATACACACCCACATGCACATAGACCAAGGCTAATCCAATTTTATTTGTCTTTGTGGATGAAGGAGAAGAATGGGAGGTACAGTGCCCCCCTGGCTCTCAGAGATCAAAATACAGTGAAAGATAGAGGAAGGATTGGAGTGGAGATGGAAGGAGGAGGAGGGTATTATTCCCACAGTTCCCGGAAAGACACTTCATCTGAGCATCATCTGTGGGCTTCTCTTGGGGGCTATAACTGGCTGGCTAACAACAATAACAACATGTCTCTCTGGAAGGGAAAACTACTGCAAAAACCACAGTTCTGAGTGGAGTGTATTTTGTCACGCAGGAAAGCATCCTGTATGTTGTCATTTGATAGACAAGGAACATTTGCAAGGTCTAAACTAGGGCTGAACAATAATCCTTTTCTAATTGAAATTGCACTTTGAAACAATGCAATTAGCACAAGGCGTGTTGTCACTTTCATCTTTGGCAGTTCAAGCTCCAGTGCAGGAGCTTAAACGGGTTTAAAATTATGCAAATCAGCTTAACAAACATTTGTCACCTATCTATAAATGCAAGGAATGTTTGTCTCTTTATCAGGAGCATCCTTTCCATCATTTTTTATTATTCTGTAATATATTAATCTGTCTTCATCAAGTTTCCACACTGAGACCAATAGCCTTGACTGTTTCCACAGCTACCCTCCTGACTTTGCATCCCTGATGCAAAGGGTATTTGTGATGGGACTCTCTGCCACTTCACTGTTGTAGCTCAACTTAAACGTCTTGATATTGTGACATCCCCAGGGGGCCTCCTTCCTGGCTCTAAAACGATGCCTTTCTCACATGGCAGCACCAAGATCAGTACTTTGATGACATCTTGCTGTGTTTGCAAATGCATTTCTACTCATTTCCTCTCACAGTACAAAGTCATGCAGCTCAGGTTGATTGGAGACTTTTCAGTGGGAGTCTCTGATTATAACTTATAGAACTCAAGTCGTATTCTTTTGGTGCCTCCTTCTTATAAGTCTGGTTCTAAAAATTTAGTATGTGATGCTCAAACAGAGAGAGATCAGCTTTTTGCCACAGGCCTTTTCTTGATGATTTACCATGTCAGTGTTGCCTGAAATAGGTTAAATATTGGAGAGTCTGTGTGAAGCAGTCGATATCAAAATTGCCACTGAACAGGAGAGTGCAATTGATGTCAAAGCAGCCCAGAAATTACTTTTCGTGGCTTTCTGATTGAAATGACGTGGAGCCGTTGTGACTGGAGGCAAAGTAAAGCCAGGAAAAGAACTATCACTGAGTGCTTCTCAAGCCAAAACAAAGCCATTCAGATTCAGAATCTTCTTCCACTTATCTCCCCTTTCACTGCCCCCCCCCACATATTAACAACAGAGGATAATGCAACTTGACTTGAACCTGCTCATTTTCTCATCTGTTGTTTCTGGGCCGGAGTGGGTCAGGGCATCTGATTTCTTGAGGTCATCTCACTACAGACGGCCAATTAAAATCCTCTCTTCCATCATTCATCGGGGGCAAGAGGAGACATCTAAGTGCACCTGTCAATATTTACTGTTGTAACAAAATGCATCATTCATTGCCATCTGCTCTCCAGCAGCATGCATAGTGGCGCTGCTGCAGCAAAATTAATAGCACTTCAAATGCTCCTTTGCTAATGGGCCTAATCAATTAATCAGGCCTTTGCAATCTGGAGGTGCCATTGTTCAGTGCATAGATCCTTAATGCTGTCAAAAAATATGAGTTTGCTCTAGTGCTGCAAGCAACCATGAGTGTGCACATGCTTTTTTGCTGTATTTAAAGTTCTATTGCTCTGTTATCTGTGTAAAAAAACAGCCTTTTTAAATAACATAAATAATAGGTAAACACAGGTGTTACTAATGATTTTAACTGAGGATCTGTATCTAAATAAAACATGTCTATTTCTATGAAAATTGATCGATTGTTGACCTGAACACGCTTCTCTGCTTTGTGATCACATCATACATGCAATGCAACAGGAAGCCAATCACTCAGAAATATTGCATGACCAGCCTGAAGCGAAGGCTCAGGGGCTGAATGTGAGGTTGCATTTTGATGTTCTGTTTCTTCAGCAGCAAACCAAATACTCCGTCACTGAAACTCTATTTTTGTCCATGAAGACATGTCGGTTCCAGTACCTCCTGTGTCCTCCTATTTCTCATTTAAACGCAACAAAGAGAAGAAGGTAATTTAAAATTATGTTTCACAAACATTCTTTTTAGGAGGCGTCTCATTGTGATTTCATGACCTCAGGCACATGGAGCAAAGGAGGTCTGTTTCAAAGCTGAACTCCACAGTGGAATTTTCCACACACCTTTTTCTCTATAGCATGTAGGACAAACAGCCTGGGAATTAGTGTGAATATCTGAGTTTGTGTGTCGTTTCAGGAGTGATGGTGGGTGGGCGGTGTATATCTGAATACAAAACTGTCATTTTATCCGTGCACTCTCAAGCCATCAGCAGTATGATCACGCATTTAAGTGGCTGCTGTGTCTGACTGCATAATCACCGGTGCAAATCTCACTCCCCTTCAGCCCCGAGATATCAGACAGGATATTGTTTTAACCCTTTGTTATATGGTGCTGGGAAAGGATAGGGAAGCTTTTTGCATGCAGGCCAATAACCTTGATCATGTCCACACATGCCTTCGCACTGCATAAGTCCTCTGTATCTCTTTACTTCAGTCCTGTTTCACACTGGATGTGTGTGGGGTATGTTATGACTGCAACGCATCTGTCTTTTAATTAACACATGTTATCTTATGTGACTGTTCACACTTGCTGCGTGATGCATGGATCTTTTTTGTAAATAGACCTACCGCCTATTTTTCATGCAACCTGTACAGGTCTCACAGCAAAAACAGCATTTCTTTTGTCACATGTTTCACAAGCACAGCACCCCTGTTCCTTTTTTGAAATAAACACACTCTAGCTTTTCACTTCTCTGATTCCATTTATTTTTCCAGCAAAATTTTATTGCAAAATATATGCGGTACTGACGGATGCATGGTTTTATATGGGTCCTGTTATTTACTTTAGTACAGAGATATTTAATAGAGTATTTAAAAGATTGTTTTGTGTTTTTCTCTCCACAGCTGGTAAGCAAGAGTCATGCCCCCATTCTGAACAACAGAAATAGGGTAGACACAGCAGATCAATGCAGCTACATCATGCACTGCACACGCATCAGTTGTGAAACTGGTCTTACACACATGCAAGCATTGACCTAATGCTCTGATAGGCACATACTAGGGAAGGGAGACCACATTCACTTTGTCCCACATGAATTTGAACTATGTTGCACCTACAGGTTGAAATGCTTATCTGACTTTCAGCACTACTGCAGAATGGCACCATATCACATGAAATTAAAATCTTGCAGGAGCAGGGTGGCTGCAGTTTTCTGAGTCAGGCACTGCAGTTCTCCTCTGGCAGCACCTACTGGCACCCAACTCTGTGACAACAGAACTTTGCCCTAATTGGCTAAAGGCTTTACTGACATGCGTGATATGTTGTATGGCCTGTGGTTACTGTTCCAAAATTTGATCTAAATCTAGATCTTCTTGGTTTTCTGGAAGCATTTTTTTTTTAATTTTTATTTAAATTTTTTATTTTTATTTTTACGTATGTTAACACCATAGTTTTCAATTCCAGAAACACAACTTAAAGTTTTTGTATAAATTCTGATGTGGAGGAACTATTCATCCTAATAATTATATAATAATTATTATATTATTATATAATTAATAATGAATATATAATAATTATTATATTATTATATAATTATATTTTTGGTTTCTCAAAAATGTTAAGCACTGTAATGTAGTTACCAGCTTGACTGATGAATTTGTGGTCCAACAGGTCACAAATGATTTTTATCTGAATTATAGTACTGTGTAGAAATCTTAGGCCATCATTGGATTTGTTGTTTTAGGAATACTGCAATGACCATACAGTATAATTAATTCTCAAGAAGAGTGCTAATGTATGAACAAGCACATTAAAAATGTCTATGGAGTCTTTTCAAGATAATCAGCCTTAAAATTGTTTGGTTACTCTGGTTGAACCTGCATCAAGGTTAATTCATCCATGACAAGTGAGAACTAGTTAATGTGTCTCTCCTGTTGTCTTAAATAAAACAGGAAGCAGATTTTCTTTCTTTCTTTTTTAACTTGTCCTGTCCAGTGTCTTAGGCAGGCAGTTCTATTGACTTATGATGTGGGACAGATTTGCTCTACGCAGGAAGGAGTCTAAAATACTCCTTCTGTTGCTGAAGCTATATTTTTATTTGGTATTGAAAGATGTGGGGCCACCAGACTAGACATGGGCAGAGGGAGGGGAGGGGATTGGGGTTGGGAGAAGGGCAAACAGACAAGAGAGACAGGTGATAGAGGAAAGATGACAAACATCATTTTACAAGAAAAAACAACAAACATAGCAAAATGACCTTAATAGAAAGGAAAGGAAAAATGATAAAAGAGAAACAACAGCAATGTAAATATAAAGAAAATGTAAAAAATAAAAAAAGCAAGACATTTTGGTAACTACGATTACATGGTTAGATGGTAATGGCAGAAGGGGCAAATTGCTTTTAAAATCCAATGACTGTAAAGTCTTTTTTGCTTGGTGTGGTGCACAGTGTGATCTTTCACTTTTGTTTTTCTTTTCTTCTTGCTTGTAGCGACCTCAATAAACAGCACCACAGTGCATAAGCCCCTGCCAAAATACAGGGAAAACTCTGTACACACGCACACACACACTCACTCACTTGCTCACTAATATATACACACTAAAACCTTTCACACATTATGCATGAATTCCCATATTAATGCTGCTCCTCTTGCTTAAATACTTGCACACAGGCAAACACAGCTGTATCGCCCACATCTCACCCACAGCTTAATTCACATGCACGACCTTTCAGACTTTCCCATATCATTTATGGCAAGCTCTTTCTCATGCGCCCACACAGAGACGCAATTCTTTTCACGTTATCCATTCCAGGAATAGCTTTCTACACCTGGCAGACAGGGTTTTGTCTTCTGCTACATCTCGTTGGTTGCCCTTTACCGGACCCTGGTGCATCCTGATGGATCACCTACAGATCGGGATGGATGGTACCTCATCTCCCACTTGCACCGTCTGTGCCATTTCAGCCTATCTGCTCCACTAATCTGTCATTCTCATAGGGCATTTGTTACTTTGCTTGTGCTGTTGTACGTTTTACATATGGGCACGTGTTTGCATATGCCCACATGAGTGAGTCCCTGACCCCTGCTTGTAGCTCTAGTTGAGCTGCCGTACCTTACATGCACCCAGGGGACATGCTCTCTCCTGCAGTGTTTTGTTTAATCTTTCTGTCATTCTCCATCGTAAAATGCCTCATAACTGAGTGGCTCTTAAACCTGTTTTGCAAGGTTTTTCTCTGAACAGTTAGTTGTTACCCTCCTCCCTCCCTTATGAAAGCTATTAAGAGCTGGGAAAAATAGTGTAAATTGGATAAAATGGTGTAAATTACTTTCTTGCTAGTGTGAAGAAAAAAGTATATACATTTAAAAACAAAGTCAAGTTTCTGTTATTGAACAGTGTTACATATAAGATAACACTTTAGCTGATTATACTAAATGGTGCTGTATCATGTGAGATATATATGGTGCTGCCTGTAATCTATTATAAATAGGTTTGGCTTGATACCTCTTTTGGTGATTTATGATATTGATATCACAGACATGAGTGTCTACAATACTATTTACCACTGAGCTATAACCAGCCATTTCAAAAACATGGTGCTCCAACTTTGAGGTGGTGGACATCAGTCTTTACAGCATGCTGCCTGTTTTAGAGAAGCTTTTACTTTTTAGAGAAGGATTTTCCTTTTTCATTGTTCAATTTTGGCCAATATAAAATATCAATACCTTGTATTGTATCGACTCATCCCTAGTTATAAACAAGGGATTGCATAGAAGATGAATTTGTATAGTTCTGCTATCGCATAACAATTTTCCACTCTTGTGATGATGCAATAAACCTGGCTCTCAGGAACCTATGCCAGGATTCTGTTTGTGGACTTCAGCTATGCCTTCAACACCATCCTCACTGCTCTTCTCCAGGACATGCTCTCCTAGCTTAACCTTGCTTGACCCCACCTGCAGGCTTCCTGTCTGACAGGAAACAGCAGGTGAAGATGGGAAGACAAGTCTTTGCCCCCTGGACATTCAGCACTGCATGTCCTCGGGGCTGTATTCTTTTTAGTCTCCTCTTATATCTCTACAGCAACACCTGTACCTCCACTCACCAGTCTGTCAAGCTCCTGAAGTTTGTGGGACACCACTAGGGGTGGTGGGAAAAAAAAAATTGAAGTGAAATTCACAATAATTTGTGTGGCGCTCATAAATATATTTTTGGGGATATTAAGTATCTGGGGTTTTTTTAGCATATAATTTTTTACCTGACATTACAAATAAACATTCATCTTATTGTGGATTAGCATTAAAAAATCAATTGACACTTTTGTCCACTAGATGGTGCCATGCTCACTGGAGATGTTTTGTGAGTATATCGCAATATATGATTTTGCAAATACTCCGTGTTCTCTGGTGATTTACACCACTAGACACCACCCTCATTGGACTCTCTGATGGTGATCAGTCCACCTACAATTGGGAGATTGATCACCTGGAGTCCTGGTGCAGTGTAGGCAATTTAGAACGCAATGCTCTAAAAACATGTAGATGATTTTATACTTTAGGAAGAACCCGGTCCCACTCAGTCCTACCCCACTGAGACTCCCCATTCAATACTGTGGAGTCCTTCCACTTCCTCAGCACCATCATTGCACAGAACCTAAAGTTGGCACTCTAGCCTTAATTTTCTTATTACATTTATTTTTTCCTCTGAAAAAATTCCTTGTATTGTGAAAGCTTTCCTTGCCAGTAAACCTGATTCTGATTCTGCGTCAGTTCTCTTCTCATGCTGCACAAGAGAGTGCTTGTAAGGCGGAAAGGCAGGAGTGCTATAGCCAGAGGGAAGCCTGTCCATCCGTCAAAAGTTTCAACTCTGAACTAAGGGACCTCCAGCATCATACCAAGCTCTGCAACACAAACACAGGTTTAGCTCCATAGCTTTGCAGAGAGCAAACCAAATTGAAAATCAAGGAAACTGTAAACAAACTGGATCTGATCTGTGTCAAACAAAAGCCTTTGCCTGGGGAAGAGCACAGAGCTGACTTGGTCCTCAGCCCCTAGTACAAACACATGGAATAGATTGATTGCCTGTCCTGTCCACATGTTCCCAGACTTTTAAGTAGCATATTACTTGGTGTGCCTGGATCAGATTTTAAGTGTGGGCCTAGCCACTGGAACCCAGGAGAGATGTGAAGCTTAAGCGCCCTGAAGTGCCTATGAAAAATATGCAGTTGTGTTTACACAAAAGTTTCCCAGCTTTTCCCATTTTATGGTTCATGTCGGTCAGCAAGCCCCGTTTCATCCATTTTTCTATGGTAGCTCACCTCCAGGCAACGCTCTGGCCACTTATTGGAAGCAGCAGTGGTAGCAAAAGCAGAGATTGTTGGAGCACTGGGGTGGTTTACTTGCTGTATTTCCACCATCTAAATCACACCAGCAGTGCCTTTGTGAGGATAGAGGAAGAGTGTGTTTCCCCCTTATCTTTTTTTTTTTTTATCAAAAGAGAGAGTACCATGTGTTCCACGGTGTCTCTCAGCAGTCTCTGGTGGAGTGGTACAAACTGGCAGTACACACGGCATTAATCAACAGCCTGAGAGGTCAACTCAACATACCTGTCTCCTCACACATTCATCTAGTAAGTCCTTGAAAATCTAGGCCATAGCAATCAATCACTTAAAATTCCCACGTGAAGCTCAGATGATAAGCCTCTTTTGGTTGTGAGAAAGAAAAATAAATGAGGAAAAAAGTTTGCTGCTGAGTCTCAGATGCAGTTATTTTGAGCTCTGTCCGCCTCTGCTACATCAGGACCCATGTAAAATCAAGGACTGAGGACACAAGGTCAAGGATCAGGGTCTGTTAGAGCTATTCCAAACCTCCCACAGAGTCTTTTTCTTCCTTTGTTTGACAGTGTAATTAAGCTGTTTCACTGTATGACAATGAGATGTAAATTATACAGTGTCACATCTCACTCTTATAGCTCATTTCATGTATAATGTATATGTCTCCCTGGTTGCTTTCAGACCTCACAGTTATGATCTAAATCCTCCTCATGTGCTCAGGAAATGTGGTAAAGATGACAATTGACTGACATCCTTAAACACTTTGTATTACACTTTATCATAAATATAGTTGTATTGCCCAACAAATAGCTTAATAATTCCAGTCTGAGCTGTTTAAGTCATGAATTAAATTAGATGTTTCAGAAATTCAGTATGAGCAGTGGGGAATGTTAAATACTGTTTACTTAGATATTTTGTCAGATTTTATCTTTTTTCTCCCCACCTGGCAGGATTCATTCCTTTCACTCTTGATTGTGTGGCCAGATGTTATCACTGGTCTTATCACAGAATTGCACAGCATTTAGAGACAGCACCCTGCAGAAACTGGACTTACCTCATGCTCAAACTGCATGGGTGGGTGTGAAGAACACTTTGTCTCTAATTTTATTTAGCACAGAACAAATCATATCCAAGAGAAGACATGCTAGCATCGATTACACTGCTTGTCTGTTTCTTTAGGGAGAGTGCATTAGATATTATATCTCATTTCTTGTTATTAAAGAACATATTATCTTTGCCTTTGCTCAAAGATGTTGATAATGTAATGACTTTCAGGCAGACTTTGAGGACAGACGTTTTCTAAAATCACAATTATCTTAGTTTTACCCAGTCACCTACTGAATTTAGAGCTGAATTTTTTCACTGGTATTGTATTGGCCTGTATTGGCTTTCTTTTTCCAGATTGCACATTGTATGACTTGAATCAGACTTGAAACAAAATCAGTACTAATTTACGATCCTTGCTCTCCAGAGATAAGATGGAGTCTTTCTCCATTTTCTGCAATTGTTTTCTGTTTTGTTGAGTCTTAGGTAAGGCTGCAAAAAACTAAACACCAAGTTTCCATTTCCCTTTGGGAAAAACCCGGTGGGCCTATGCCTGGGCTCCTGTCTCAGCACAATGTCAACCTTTTAATAGCATCAAAAGTCAAATGCAGCTGTAACTTACAGGTGCAGGCTCCACCTGTGGGACTGATGACGAGGGAAAAAAATAAAAGCAGAGTTGAGTTAATGTCTCTCCTAGGGTTGGGGTGGGATTTGATATTGGCAACACAATTGGATGAGGCTTGGGATTCTGCAGTAGTATTGTGCTGGATATATTTCTCTACTCTCCATTGGTGATGTAGGTGGAGGAAATGGAGAGTGTGGTGCTCTGCTGCGTTCAGTCATTAATCAGCGTGGTGACCCGCTTATCCTCCACCTCCTACCACTCCCTCAAACTCTTTCTTTCTCTCCATACTGGCCAAGCATCTTAATGCAAATTCAACACATCGTACATCCTTGGGCTATGACTGATGAGCAGGAATCTTGTGCTTCAACCCAGAGCTGTTGAAATGGACAAGGAGGAGGAGAGAAAGTGAGAGAAAGACAGCTTCTAGCTGTGATTGCTCAACTGTGAGTCCCAGGTGGAAGCCTGATGAGCCTGCTGCTGCTGTTTAGCTTATGGTGCTGGTGGTCGAAGCTTAATGCACGCTTACTGGATGCAAGTTGAAGACCAAATATATGGACCACACATGAAACAACATAACACAGAATGTCTCACAGCAGTGGTGTTGCCATTGCATGGCAACAAAGAATCTAGGGAATGGAGAAGGAGGAAAAACCCAACCGCATCCCTACAAAAATAGCTCTCTCTCACATCATCCGTATTTCACAGCTCTTTCCCTAGCAGCTGCTTTGATGGATCATTTTGTCTCCCTAATAGCAGCCACAAATCCCTGGGTGCTCTCCATTGATGTTCTGTGGGAAACTATAACAATTTAGATGAATCCATCTAAAAGATTAGCAGAGGCGCATCGGAGAAAGAAGCCAGTCTAAGCCTAACCCAAGAGGGAATCAACTTGTGCTTTATGTAGGTTTTTTTCTCCTTCTCTCCTTTTAATTTTTTTTTTATGACGATGGTTTGTCAATATTAACTACAGTATAGCTGTAGCTTGGCTCTTGATTTCTCAAGGAATCTGGTATAAATGATAGGGCCACACGGTTTGTATAGTAATTAATACACTTGCCTTTGCAGAAAGAAGACCCGGGTTTACAACCTGGTTGGAACAAGGGCCTTTCTGCATGGGGATGGCATGTTCTACCCGTGTGTGCGTGGGTTTTCTCCGGGGGTTCTCTGGCTTCCTCCCACAGTCTAAAAACATACAGATTTGGGGTTTAGGCCAGTTGGACGCTCCAAATTGCAGGTAGGTGTAAATGCGAGAGTGGATGGTTGTCTTTCTCTGTGTTTGGTCCTGTGATGGACTGGTCACCGTTCCAGAGTGTACCCCATCTTTTGCCAATGTCAGCTAGGATTAGGCACCAGTGCCCCCAGCAACCCTCATGTGGAGGATAAAGCGGTAGAAGATGAGTGAGTGAGTGGTATAAATGATGCAGTCCTCCAAGCTTGCAAAGGCCTTTTAATCATGCATGAGTGGTGGATAAGTGATGGAAGCTGCTGTGGCCTGCCACTCTTTTCCTCCCCGTTTGGTTTCCATTATAACTGGGGTAAGAAAGCTGAGTGAGATTTTCTATCACCCACCACTTCATCACAAATATTAAGAGTGAAAAGAAAGAGAGTGGTGTCTAGTAAAGACGTCTCCGCCAACCACATTGTTGTTTCAACGACATCACATCAACAGCTCATCACATTTTAATCAGTGAACACACATCATTCACATCACGTGGTAAATCACATGTTTGATATTTACTTGCTTCACTAGGGCTGCAACCAACTGTTATTTTCATAATCGAGTAAGCTAATGATTTTTAGTTGTTTAGTCCATAAAATATGAGGAAATGTTTATTTCCCAAACCTTGAAAGGATGCTGTTCCCAAATGTCTTGTTTTGTCCACAAACTGCTTTTCTTATTTCAGCTTCTCCCTCTCACTGTAGCATCGATCCACATTTTTTATTTGGCAGAGGTTTTGTGCGTCTGATGCCCTTTCTGATTCAACCCCCTCATCTATCTGGACTTGGGACTGGCACGAGTTTGTACACTGGATGTTGTCCCCTAAGGCTGGGGTCAATTTAGTGTGTCCAATTAAACCAATCAATGGGGAGTAATAGGCACCCTACCCCAGGCCTTGACCTGTCAGGATTTAATTTGTAAAGCACTTTGAGTTACATTGCTTTGTATGAAAGGTGCTTTATACATACAATCTGATTGGTTGATTGATATACAACATCTTATACATCTGATTAATCAATACTGTAACCAAACAGCTATGAACAATTTTGGGTTACAAAAGAACTTTAAATTTCATCCTGTTCTCTGCTGCAAAACATTTTTTGGGAGCTGACCAGCCGGTGGTTACTTGTCAAGAGCTACAGCCATTGTTGTGTTTACAAGACAAGAGGTTATAATCTGCCCTTTGAGCATCACCAGTTTTTCATGGTGGACTGGACACTGCAGTGACTCTCTATTGGAGTGTGACACAACAGCCTGCCTGGGCTGGAGGTAGCTGGTTAGCATGCCAACTTTGATAGAAAAAAACAGTAGTAATAGAAATGGAAGCAAATCCAGAGCTGACATTGAAACTGACATTGGAGATATCAGAATTGATGCTAAATTTACAACATTTCTGCTTCTAAAAAATAAACCTACTGTACATATGGTATGCACTTTAACTAAAGTGGGAAATTGCTAAAATGTATCAGACAAGCATGACTGACCTCATTGGAAACTATGGTAATTGATTATCAGTCCTGGGTTTAGTCTGAGTCGACTGCTGACTTGTACTACAGTTTCAGAAGCAAATTTCCCTTCTTCATTCAGGGAATATCAACTAAATTAACACTGATATATTGCATGTACAATTCATTTGACATTTCCCAAAGGTGAAACTGGTGTACCATTGCTACAGGTTATTTATATTTATACTGGTATTTATATTTATATAATAGTTAATAATAATAGTTCAGATTTAATAAAGGATTTTATAATACATACAATATTTAAAAAAATGATTTGTTTTTCTCATTTGTTGTCAACTATTACACTTTGAAGATAATCCATTGACTTTAAAATGGCCAACTTTGCTTCTGACCTATCATGCGTTTAGCACTTTGTAAATCTTTTTTCCCCAATTGTCTTTGAGCATAACTAAACAAAGTTTATAAGAAAATAAAGATGTAGAGATAAATCCAGGCATTTTACCCACTTAGAAATGGAAAAAAACAAAAAAACACCAAACCAAATGGTAATATTCAACAAATTTCAGTGGATTGTTTGTATTTTTCATGTAGCTGCTTTATTGTATTCTCTTCTGGCAAAATATAGTAAGTAGCTACTACTGACACCATGAAATTCGAGTCCGAGTCACCTGTCTAGAAAGATTTTTCAAGACAACATAATTAGTAGTGGATCTTATGAAAAGTAGCACGATATACAATCTTAGGAAATGCTGTAGTTTGAATGAGCTTTTAAGTTGAGTGAGACACAAAAATACCTGGCCTATAATAATACTTATAATGAAAAACTTATAACATGCTTTGACAAACTTAACAGTATTTAACATTCCCCACTAAAAAGAATGTTTGTTTAACTCCATAGACTGAGACAAAACACGGATTTAGGCTGAAAGGTAGAGCTCAGGGAGGGTCATTGAGATAGAAGGTAGGACATACTGTAGACAGGAGAAGAGATGGTGCAGAAAAGATAAGATGAAGCAAGTAGAGCACTAGAAAACAGGGCAGCAGTTTCCTGTTGGGCATATTGTCCCAACAGCACATTTATTGATCCACAGTGAGCACTTCTTTTCTGTGGCCCACTGGAAAATGTATTGGACTGCGATTGGTTACCTATTACCAGGCATTGGCAGATAGGCCAAAAGAGTTAATTGTGTATCCTGAGTAGGACGGTACACTGAAAAAGAAATTCTAATGCACTCATTTATATAATTTTATTTCAGTTTGTGAAAACATCAATCCTTTTCTCCAGCAACCACTGTATGTTGTAGCTTATAGTGTCCATTGTTTTTCTTTGGTCCCTTATGGGGCTTTGCATCCTTTTCCAATTTTTAAATAATGTCCTGTATTGCATATTCATTGGTTCTCAAGCCAGCAATGATGAAAATAGGCTCCAACTTCAGGTTTTGTTTGTCAGCACCAGAGTCAACATGTTGCAAATTTCTCTTCTGGACAGCCAACTACACTTGACTTATCAGTTTCCTACATGGAACTGACCATTCAGAGATTTGCTGAGAAAACAGCAACAACAACAACAACAACAAAAAAAACACCTGAGCCCAATTGATTCTGGAATAGTCTCCCAGAATAGTAGTAGAAACATATGCAAGGGACATGTACTGTATTTCATAGCAAAATTATCTTCATAGAAGGTTCGTAAGTGCTGCCCTCTCAGGGTAATGACCACATCTGAGGTAAACTTTGACAACTTTTTTTTCTGAGGAAGAAGTTCAGCCTAAGTCTAAATGAGTGGAGAGATGTGTGCATGTTTTGATGAGTGTAATAAATGTGTACCTGTCATACTTTGAGGCTAACAGGAAGAACTTAATGGATAGATAATGGATAGAGTGCAAATCAAGCCTCTACAGAAGCTAAAAAGGACGAAACTGGTACATCTTTGAATCTTTGTACATCATGCCAACAGTTCCATCTCAACAAGCTCAAAGAAAGTGAACTTCCTTTGGGTGATGGGAAGTGGACATAGACACAACATGTTGATCAAATTTAGCGGTGCCTACAACCAATGTCCACAGTGCTTAATGGAGTAAGGAAGCTGGAACACTAGGGGTACCAACAGCTGTATGTAAAAATTCAAACTGCAAAAAGAGTTCACTTAGATTTTTTAACATTAGTACACATTTTATTATTCCTTGTATGTTGTACTCTCCATGGTGTACAGTAAATGGCACACACTTATGCTCTGTATGTAGTGGTTGACTGTGCAGTTGATTTTATTCTCAACTCTTCTTTGTTAGTATTGCTTTATATTAAAAAGTTCCCTGGATGCACATCCATGATTTTATGCCGGTTCTGCCTCACACATCAGTACTTCATCATCTTATCCCTTTATGTTAGTATTTGGGATGGCAAACAACTATTTAGACATTTGTGTCTCAGCAAAAAAAAATCACCCAAGAACAAGAAGATAACTGTTATTATGCATCTGTGTATTTTACTGCTTTGCATTTCCTTTCATGTGAATCTGCAAAGATAATAAACTGTTTGCAGATTCATTTAGCTTTTGGTTCATTTGACACAAATCTAAATGAAAAACTATGCTGTGTGTCATCAACACTGATGATTTTTCAAGCTGAGAATATTATCTGAGAGGAGAACAAGTCAATTTTCACCAACTTGCAGCAAAGCTGTGTTTTAAAATGACAAAACCTTTACAACCAGCTTTTTCATTCAGTTGGTCTTTCTGTTTGCTGTGCTGTGGTTCACCTTTTATAGTCTATTAAACATGTCTCAATGCAGAGTCTCTTTGCACTTAAAGTATTCACTTCATAACACCTGGTGCAGGAGTGCATGAGTCTTTCCCTTTTTTTGTATTTCACGCCATCGCTGACAACAGCTTGGGTGTTGAAGAACATCACAGCTTGGCTATGTGGGCAGATGGAGACAGTGGACATTCTCGGGCTCCTCAGATGAAGCCTGTTGTGTGGAGCACCACATCGTCAGTTGTTGACAAAAAAGGAAAATGATAGGTTGACATCAGCAGGGAAAACTCTAATGAAAGGAACATCTTGTACAATGCCAGGACCTCCGATGGCATCATTCCCTGATGCACTGAAATTGCAAAGTGAACGAGGAGGCAGAACCAGTCTTCTTGTGTCCAGGGAATAAGTATATGTCCAAGTAAACTGTAAACACACAGACAGATAACGGAGGTCATGGACATGTCTGTCTGCTTGCCTTCAAATTGATCCACAATCTCAAAGCATGTGTTCACTAAGGCAAAGTGTTCCAATAACCAAGCAGCTCTTTAATCATCAAAATTTGCTATTAAAAGAAGAAGAGTACTGTCTGTGCTGCTGAGACAGTCTTACTTTGAATTCAATTTTACACTTACATTATTTTGTATAGCAAATCTTTCCACCCTGTGGTTGTCTTTGAAACTGTTTTACTGAATCATTTTTCCTGGTAAATATCCTTGTCAAATTTCCTCCCTGAGAGACAACCAAGACACAGTTTGGTGTAATACATTTCATGTTGTCTTTTTAAGTTCAGAGTTTCCTAGTGTGACAAATCACAAAATGATCCACTCATAAATGAGAAATTATTGTACATGTAAAATGGCCTCCGTGTATTACATATTTTCTTCGGCTGCTATGGGTCCAGATGTGATACAGATAAACCTGGAAAAATGTCACCAAAAGAATATTTTCTCAATTTCCTCCAGTTATATACAGCCACGCAGGCAAGAATTATGTTCTTCTACTCACTGAGGATGAAAGGAATTTTTTCTGTTGCTGAAAGTACTGAAACAGCAATGTGTCCCTCCAGAAGCATTGCTCTGGGCAGTTTATTAGACTGCTTCTTAATGAGAAGACGGTTTCAAATAATTTTTTTCTCAGCAAATTCTGAAGTTTATCTAGAACAACCATGACCTTCTTCTGAAGAAACATTTGGCTTTTCAACAGTAATTTGTAATGCTTTGTGTACCACAAACAAAATTCTGTTCTCACTAAACCTTACCCCCATTGTGATGTTGTAGCAACTACATTTGTAAAGTTAGGTAGAAATTGTTAGGTAGAAAACAACTGTATTTTGTGATTTACATAATATCTAAAGACACTGAAGAATGGACAAATGACATTATATATTCAAAGTCCCTTTACTGAGGGCTTCTGGGAATACAAAACCAAAACCATAGCCAAACCAATTTAAGTGTTCCCCGAGTGCAAGGATGCAAACTAAACAGGAAGTGAGGCTCATAGGTCACATCTGTGGTTTAAAGTCCCAGATTCTTAACAACAATCAGTGACTACATGCACCACTCATACAACCTCTTTCGAATTAGGTCACCACCTTGGTAACTCAGGGTAACTGCAAAAAGAGGAATTGTGGGGGCTGCAGCCTGACTGAGTTAATGAGGTCAGTGCAAGAGGTCAGCAAACCGTTTTCAGAGCAAAGTTCCTGTTAGGTTTGGCAAACAGTTTTTTTGTCCCGTGGCTATCAATCAAATGAGTTTGTGAGCCTTTGAAAGTATTTGAGACTCATTCAGTGTTTTTAATTAGAGCTGGTGGACTTGTGATATTGACCCGTCCTTAAAACTTCTCCTTCCTCTGCTTCATAGGTATGTTTTGAAACCTTTGAGAATAAGATTCTCTAGGCACTGTCTTGAAAAAGGCTGAATATAATGACTAAAGGTGTTTTCAGCCAGCCCTTATTTTTTTAAGTGGCCTCATGGGATAGTAGCGGTACATCTGTGGTTGCACTTATTAAAAAGACAGAGAATGGCATTTCAAACTGACACAGGATCTTGCCACTGATGGGGTCTTCAGCATGTGGCTCATGGTCTGAGTATGAGATACACACTGCTGTCTGATAGCTGACTGAGTGGGAGCTTGGTGTATAATGTGTGAGCTGCAAAAAACCTGCTTTAAATATTTCAAAGCAGTAGGTCACCAGGATGTTAGTGTTGTTTTTCTTTTAGCATGGTGCCCCCCCCCCCCCAAGTGTATGTAAATGTGTTACATACACTCCTAGTATCATGATATACACTGCCACATATTAAATGCCACAGTAGCTGCCACATATTAAATTCCGATGAGATCTCAGTGCGATGCTTGTTTTGAGTAATTGAACAGACCCCGAGGAACTTTAGAGACACATTCAGCTTGTCATAGCGCTTATACAACACTTTATTAAACATCTGCTAAACTATGCAAATGACTATTATGTATGAAACCCTACCCCGAGGTCTCATTAGATTATAATATCCTGAATGTAATATTCTGATGAGACCTTTGTGTTCTAGTTGATTTGATCAGCATCGCAAACCTGAATGCACTGTAGCGACACAATAATACTTTATTAAACATCTGTTTAAAGTCCCCATGACATCAAAATCAACATTTCATTTAATTTTATCACATATATGTTGGTTTATATATCACCTACTTGTCTGTACACAACTCAATATTATCAAATGAGATGTGTTTCCAATATTCCTTCCAATGATATACTCTCAAATGCTCTTTGAGGTTTGTGATTACTCATTTTGTACTTGGGAGTACACAACTTATGCAGTTTGTTTCTTAAAATGCCCTGCCCTGCTTCAAAATGATGTACCAGTCGATGCATCAACTCCATTTGTGGGGGATGAGCCCGCATTTCTCCATTCTAACCCTCCTCAGCAGAAACCCCCTATCAGTCAATCATATCAGTTCAAACATAATTGGCCTCACTTCAGAAAAATCTTCCTCATCCTCTTCTCTTAACATCACAGATGACCTTATTTTCTGGCAGAAACATTTAAATAGACATCAACCAATATTTTGGTGCAAATCTTTCAGTTTGGCATTCACACTCAGTAGTTGGCTACCTTTACGCAGCAGACAGGACAGCAACTTTGAAAGATAACATTGCCTCCAGTGTCTTCATTGCATATGTGCAGTCAGGGATTGATCTTAGAGTTGGTGTAAGCGAAAGGTTTTAATGGGACAGGAATGTTTTGATCATCCACAAACAAGATGGGAATGTGGATGCAAAGTGCCTTACACACTCTTTCTTTCCTTCTCCAAGGTCTAAGGAAACACACTGTGGCTGAAAGGAAGGAGCCATTGAAGTGTCCCTTTGCCTGTTCATTTTATTTTGTAGGTATATCTGCAAGATAATCAAAGCGCTTCACATAAGATAAAAAATAAAAATACACAATGACATGGCGTGAATAGAAAAAAATACAATAAAACTGTAAAATATAATTCAGTAAAACAGAAAATGCACAATTAAGAACAGTTGGAAAATGTCAACAATAGGATTTGTTTCTTCTGCATTCAAAAATAAGGTCTAGTGACTGTGTTAGTGGAAACAAAGAGAAGGTTGTCCTCCGTTTTAACTTACTTATAATGCTGTGTCATAGTTGTAATGCCCAGTTAGTGTTATTGGCTACTCTAAATACCAATAAATATGGTAACAAGACCCTTACTCACAGCTAAATTTAACCAGAAATATGTAAATATGTGGAAGTTACTAGTACTCTGTGAGCCATGTCATGAGAATGCAGTATTAACTATTAAGTATTAAGGCCCCTCGTTTCCAAAGCTGCTCATACTGTTTTCATTCTTTATTATCTACCTTTCTCTTATTTTTCCTTGCTTGTTTAAATTTGTAGCAATTTTGGGCTGAGCTGCTCGACTGTCTATCTGTAACATGTGAAGCATGTTGTGGATTTATTTGATTGTGACCTTTTCTTTATTTGAGTGTTTTTGTAAAATGAGGTTGGAGAAATAAAAAACAACCCTTCATGGAAGGAAACAAGCTTTCAATGTTCAAACCCTTTAATTTTCCGCTTCATTAAGAGCTACAGTGCCGGTGCTGTGAGCCCAAGGCCAGAGGCTGCTTGAGGCAGAGGCAGACCCTTTAATAGCCTGTTTACAACCAGACTTGGGCAGCGTAGGGAGCAAATGGAAGGACCGTGCTTGTTAACAATTTAATGGCTGCAGTGACTGATTTAAGGATTTGCATACCCACTAAGGTCATATTTGTTAGGTTTTTCACTGGGCAAGACTTAGACCCACATTCATGGAGGTTTATGATCCACACTGATCATTTTCAGGGATGGGTGGTTATAATGAACCATAATTGGAAACTGCTTCCCTCCTTTGTGGCCACTTGAAAGGTCAGAAATTAGTGTTTAGTACAGCAAACAAAGACAAGTGTGGTATCAGTGTTTTACATTACTGCCCAAACTAATCAATCTGTGCATGTACTAGAATGAAATTGGGACCTTTCAATAAAAATAGTGTGTGAAATTTATTGGCAACTATTCAACAGTCAGTCACTAAATTAATTTCTTGGAGACTTACCCTAATCTTAACCATAATTACTAGTGGCCTAATCCTAACTCTAACCCTGAACCTGTAGTAATTTACCTTATGGGGACTTAAGTTTAGGTCCCTACAACCTAAGAAATACCAGGTACACACACAATTTATATTAAACTTAATGAGAGTTGCATTAACAATTTGCTCGTCTCTAATACAAATTAACACTAAATGTGCATTAAATACTTCAGCTACACACTGGAATTTGTAAGCCTCTGAGTTTAGTCAATTATGACCAGACAGATATTATGGAGCAATATCTGTCTGGTCCACAAAGAATAATCAGTACAAACCCGCAATGTCTGCTGAGGTCTTTTTTTTTTGGCATTTCTAGTTGTGTGGAGCTATAAAACAGCAATATTGTATCTTGTTCTCACACTGAAGTCACAATCCAGGGCTTACAGAAAAAGAAGTCAACTTATTTAAAATAAAGAATAAAAGTCTTGTCAGAATCTTCCATTTGAAGGAAAAGTGTGACCTTTTTAATGTAGATTATGAGTGTAAAGAGATTTAAATCTCCATTTTAAGCCAGTTGAGAGAACGTGGCATACTTCAGCTCTCTGTGATTTCAAAAGCCATCTCCCTTATATCTCATCCTCTTTTGTATTCTGCCAAAAAGGACTGGCAATGGTGACATTATTAATTAAGGCAGTCTGTGTTTTAGTACCTTAGTGACTTTTGACAGCTTTTTCTCCCCCGCCTTCTTTTTTCTTGTTACTTTCAGCTTAAGTTTGTCAGACCATGTAATACATGCAAGGTTACACCTTGTCTGGACAAGGACGACAGGCCTACAAAGTAATTGGACCTTGACTGAAACAAGTGCGAAGTTGTAGCAAAATGGAAAAACCATAGCTGTAGTGTGTGGCCAAGGCTGCTGCTGCTGTGATGTGAATTTATGTCCAGACATGTGGAATGAACCCGCTGACTATAAAAAAAGGTGGAAGACCCACCGAGTACTGATCAGTTTATGTACCTGACCCAGGGGTGAAGTGTGGGTATACATGCTGCATTCTCATGCCAGCAACTACTTCCTCCTCTTTGTCATTCCTGTCTTATTCTCTTTATGTTATGCTCATCAGCCTCCATATTGTTGATCAAATAGGCCAGCTGCTAAAATCATTCTCGGATGACCTGCAAGAAGGGCAGGTCATGTACAAATGCATGCTTCTACTGTTGTTTCCTCCTTTTGCTGCTTCTGAATGGCTGCAGGCTTCCATCAGTGCAAATCATCATTAAAGGTCCTTCCAAGTCACAGGTCGAAATTGGCTTTTCCTGGATTTTGCTTATAGGTTGCTGGTAGGGACGGTAGTTGTCGACTGAGTTCTTGAAATTGGAGAAAGGTGTTAGACATGACAACGACAACAGTCAAATGATCAATTTGTAACACTTAGACTAATATAAAAATACCCAGTAAAAAATTGCTTTGACACACAAACAAAAACAAAACAGCAAAAACATAATATTCAGAATTTATAAAGACCCATAACCAGTATTATAATTGTAGTTGCAAATCATCCTACAACAAACCTCCAACATAAGAAAACAGTGGCTGCAATAATTCCTCAAAAATGTATCTCCTACATTATTTCTCAGGAGTTAGAACAACAGAAATTCTGACATTTGATTCAAAAACCTCTTAAAATGTGTAGGTGATTATTTTGCACGTTTTTAAAATCTTTGTGGAAATTGAGTATAATAAATGAAGACATCAATTCATTTCAACTGCAATATTAATTTAGTAAAGGAATTAATTAAAATTCAAAAGGTTTGATGCCAAATCATTCCTTTTTCTGTTTTACATCTGGGGTAGTGTTGATGGTAAGTTTTGTGAAAAAATGTGAAAATTTGTCTCAGAAATTTCAAATTTGAAAAAAGTGATGTGATTGTCAAATGAAACACTGCTGTGTGGTGAGCTAGGGCAGTAGAGAAGAAGCACTGCAGAGATATGAAGCAGCTGTACCCTTGGCCTTGGCCCTTAAACCTATCATGCACCAGTGCTCTGTCTGTCTGTCTACCGTCGGATCATCTGCCTCTTGTTGGCTCCATGTGAAGCTGCAGAATCCCAGAGGAAAGACATCCTAACCTTCTCCCATTTGGCTTGCCTTTCAATGGCATACTGTCAACATCCCTATGCACAGCGCCATTTCCATTAGCAGCATTCTCCCTCCCACTCCTTATTGTTTCTCTCTAGTGTGTTCACACAGATACTGTCTCTTTGTTTGTGACATGAACACACAAGCACATGCACAAGGATGCATACAATGCATTGACTATTCAGACCAACACAGCGGACAGCAGGTTTGCACAGGTGCACACCCAAAACACTGGTATGCTCGTTTGTTTTGTCTAGAGATAAAAGCCTCACATATGATCATATGAAATTAATGTGCAAGAGAATACACATTAATCTATCTACTATATATCTGTTTGATATTTTGTCTTATGCTTAAAGAAAAAAAAAACAGCTACAAATGTACATAAAACACAATCATCTTCCTGTCACTTGTAGGACATTGCTTCACATTGATATTAGCATAGTAAAGGTCAGCGTTGTTGCTTTTCATAATTCCCTCATTTCTCTGCTGTGCCTCACTTGTGTTAAGTAGATCTGGACATGTATTTATGCTATAGGGCATTTGTATTCAGTTCAAGGTGAGTACCATCTTTGTCATCTTTTGACATTCAATTTAGTGCTCTGGATTTTCAAATTATGCTTACAATGTGTAAAAAAGTGACGTCCATATCTCAAAAAAATGATTCAATGCCCTACATACCCGATTGACTCATATCACTTCAATCAGCTTGAAACTCATATGAAGGCAGTGTTTAATCTATGTGTGCTTACATATTGGTCTCTTCATAAAGTTTCTCACTTCGTCTATTGACTGCATGATTGAAATTCCAATAATTGCCAACCCCTCAGCGTCAGGTCCAATTTTCAACCAGGAACAATACCTGGGACGCAGAAATGACTGCATGACTAGTATCTTAGCTATTGCTCTGCTGGGGTTTCATCAGGATTCAATAACCTGCACCTCTACTTTGTGAGTGATGGTGGGACGCGACAGGAGAGACAAGTGGAGGAAAGAATAATTACTGGGCCAGTTTCCTCTCCAGTTTATTCATGCACCAAAAGGACTGGTCCCCCTGCATTGTTTTTATAATATGAAAAATGGGCAGCTGATCAGTGCAGTGACAGCCCGTTCAGTGTATTTGCCTGTCATTTGTCTCCTTTTGGACAGGATTGGACACTGCAGATATAGGCAGTGTGTGTTGCACCCACTGATCTCAACAGTTTCTGAGCTTCTGCTTTGTATTGCAGTACTGTTAATCTGGCCACACGTTGGTTGTCGGACACAGAGAGAAACACAGTGTGTTTTAGATGTAATATGTCTGAATGCAGGTCTAATTAAAAAGCCAACAGGCACTTGGCAAGCATTGATTGTTTGTATACCTGCACATTGAGGATAAGGACAAAACCATTCAACTGCAAGGCTACTCTGTATTAATTAGTGGCTGGAAGCAAAGGCCAGGTTTGAACATGGAGAAAATGAATTGCCATGTGTTATCACCTTCTCTCCTGCACTTACTTACACAGATGGACCCCTGCACATGTGCTGATATTGGCTATAAGCAATGATCGACTCTTTAGAAGAAGCTACACTGAGCTCTCAAATCCAAACACATCAATGACACCAAGACCTTATTTTTTAAACTTTGAAATTGGTTAAGACACTTCCATTTTTTTTTTTTTTGTGTGTGTTCAGCGGGTGACTCCGTATAAGCTTCCTGGCACATGAGGACTAATTGAGGTTTCTTTGCTGGCTTTATTCATGAGATTAGAAATGTATGATACTGTCTGCCATCACCATAGATCTGAGTTATTGGGCTTAAAGGGTTTCAACATCCATTGGGTTATACGTAACATTGACAGTAATTGCTATCCATGGACTTGGTTGATATTAATAATTCTGCCTAAACAAGTCCTTAAAATTCCAAAGATACTGAAACCAGTGTTTCCCATTAATTATCTATATGGTGGTAGGCTGCTATGGTCTAATTTCTCTCACCACAGTTGAGCAATGAACCAATAATATGTCATAGTAACATAGGCGATCTCTTAAGGTTTTGTGTTGTTGCTTCACTGTATAATAGTGAGTTCTCACTCACACTTGGTCACTTTGGTTTGAAGTTTTTATCATCCATACAAACAACCATAACCTAATAGTTTCAGTTTCTGCAGCTACTACTCTTCGTCACATGAAAACATCTCTTTCTTTTCTAAATATTTGCATTTACATATTGAGAGCCTGTCCACACAAAATACTTGAAGGTGAATCTGCATATTTTTTTTTTTTTTTTAAATCATATATGCATTTCATCCACATGGAAACAGGTCCTATATTGGGAAAATCTGAAAATGCCACCCTTGTGATTTCATGTAGATGCCAAATATTTTTGAGATAGTTTGGTCTGATTACTTTATGATAACTTTTATTTCCTTTTCTTTATTTCCTGTCCCTTGGCCTGGTTCATTTTGATTGTATACATTGCAAAGTATAGTTGTTTAAATAAAGCTTTCTAAGCATGCATGCTTCTCTGTGTTTGGAGTAGCAGTGCCATGTAAAGGCCTGGCATATGCACTGCAGCGTTTAGAATTGTTTTGGGTGTTGGTTTGTGTAGATAAGGACATTTCCTGAAACCATGTGTTTATAGGAAACAAAGAAAAAAAGATGTTCAATTTCTGCTTCTGTGGAAAGACAACAGTGTGTAAAAATCCAGCCACAATATAAGTCAGTAAATCTGAGTAGTCTCTTTTGTCCAGAACAAAAAAGTGACACCAACTGACCTGTAAAGTGTTTTGGTTCAAGGAGCATGTGTAGTACAGTTCTTGCAGACTGAAACTGGAAGTATGTTCACTTGTATTTGCTTGGCGGTGGCAGTGTTTTCACTGATTTAATTTACAGTCTCTCACTTATGTATACATACCTCTTACACCATCAGATGTACAGATGTTTGTCTGACTTGTTTTGCAATGTTGAAGTCCAACATCTCTTCTATAGCACCAGTCACAATCACCAGGAACTGTCAGACACAGAGGGAGTTGACCTCTCCACAGTATCACCTGTGTCAGTCTGCAAAGGTTTTGCTGTCGGAGGTGAAATCGGAGCGATCAATCATGTGGCCACACTCAAAATAACTGACTGCTCTTTATGTCTTGAATGTTGACTAGAAAAAGTTCTTAATGAGTTGAAAGGAAAGTCAATCTACCCCAGCAATTAGCAGAAGCACATTATGCTAGTCAACCAACAGGGTGTTGACTTTGATGGCAGCAATTACTGGTGCTTGGTGCTTTCAGGTTTTGCTCTTGCTCTCCTTTACATTCTCTGTCAATACACTGCCTGCATGCATGACTGGTGTGCTTTTCTACATTCAGCCCCCCAAAATGCAATCATTAAAAAATAAATACACAATGCCGACGGCAGTGAAGTAGGTGGGAGTGGTAGCAGCTTGAGACTTCAGACGGACTCATACTTTTTCACACTGACTGAATGCATTTACTCAAAACCACTGCCAACTTTATGGATTCTTCACATTGATTTTCTTGTTTTAAGACTTAATGAACTGTAAGAAAAAAAAAAAGAAAAAAATCTCCTCATCTAGTAGACTGCTTTTCCTTTGTGGCTCACATTAATAAATTATTTTGACATGCATAATTGAAAGCATTATGATTTCATTAATGGATCAGGTGTCCTCACAGTATGTTGTAGACATGATTCAGAAACAAGGGACATCAGCATTATAGTCGGGTCATTTTCAACTGCTTATTTCACAGTGAAGTGGAGAAAATCAGAACTTTTTTTCACTAACCTCAGCATTGGCTTCTGAAATTTGAAAATGAATAACAACAGTAAAGTGAGACAGCTTCATATAGTTGCACTATGGTTGGTATGTGTGTGTGTGTGTGTGTGTGAATCTGTGAATGTGTTTTATCATATACTGTATTTTTTAAATTCCTTCAAGTACATGTTTGCTTTGTTTTACCAGCAGCTGGTCCCAGTAGTTGTGTGATGTAGGCATTTTCTTGCTAGTATTTCATACACATGTATATTACGGTCTTGATTTTAACAGTTTCACTTGACAATCCAAGTCTAACCATGAATTGATTTTGTCTGTACCTTAAAAAGTCATCTTCAGTTGTTTAACTTGTGATTTGCTAGCAATGGACAGATAAATAACCATACTTTGAGTCGTATTACAGTGATTATTATGCTTCCATTTTGAAGATAGTGATAGAGAATGATTGTGTGTCTTCCACTGTCTGCCCAAAAGGACAAACAGTTTGCCTGAACATTTTATTTCTGTGAAGTTTCTTTTGTTGAGGCCTCAGCTAGTCCTAATTATTGTATTCTGAGCTGTGTTGCATGGTCAGCCACAGGTTCACTTCTGGTGTTTATACAGAGCCTTCTAAATGATATTTTTCTGCTTGGCTGCACACTTTAATGAAAGTGTAAATGCTTTTTTGGAATGTGGAATCAGCTGAGTTGGGCACATTAGCACTTCCTTTTTTTCTCCATAGCCTTGATGTTTAATTACCGCAAGTTTTTTGTTTTGTTATTCATCTGTTACTTTTTCTGCTTCAACTTTTAGACACTTCACATTTAGCCCAGGGCTAGAGTAATTGGTGTGTTTGGGAGGGGGTGAGGGAAAATGAGAAGGGATCGCCTGTCTGGCTCCTGTCTGCCAGACAGGCGATGTGTAAAGGTAGTTTGGGGGCAGCAAATCATTTTAGAAGTGCAACTCTTTCCAAGCAGACAGCTCTAATGAAAGTCTTCTGCACAACACAGCTGGACATATATTTTCATTCAAATTTATATTTATTTTTTTCCCTTGTCTCCATTTTCTCATCTCCTCTCTACCATCATGTGTCCTTTTTCCTCACTCACACAAACACTCCCTCCCACACATATTTATTATTCAGTGCCTCTTACTTTTCTTATACAATACCAGGATTATTGTTACACCAGTCGACAGAGTATGTTCAGGTCATTGGTTGGCTTTGACCTGTATTGAGCATTTAAATCAGACCAGGATTGGCTTGTGATCTCATTACCAGGCCACCTGACTTTATTTGATATAAATCCTGGCCATTAATAAAGATCTATCAGGGTTTAGGAAGGGAAAGATGAGGCTTGTCCTGCAGCTCAGGTAATTTACTGCAGCAGAACAAGATAGAGAGACTGTGTTATTATAGACTTGATTGCTTGGCAGGCCTGCTTGTAATTGATCTACGCTGTTCAGAAATGCTCGGTCGAGATGAAGGGTGTGGCTGTGGAGGAAGAATTCGATGCTGAATGTAATACATACTGTATAACAGTGAGACAAATCTATAATTTGAAAACCGAGAGGGCAGACAGAAGGAGGGTTAGACAATTGAGTATTGATTAAAAAAAAAATACTCTATGTGACATACACTTAGCAAATGAAATGAGGGGGAAAGTTTTTGCAGTTTGGCACCTGCTCTTAAATGCTCATCCAGGGCATCACTTTGATAGGAATACTTTAATTCATTGGTTTAGAGAGAATGCACTCCACTTGCTTGCACTCCACGCAGTAAAGAAATGGGGAACAAAATATCAAAGCAGCATTTATCTTTCACCTTTTCCTCAAATCACAATTAACATTCCCAAGTCCCATATGAAAATGAACGTCATAAACTGATTGAATCTTGACTGCGTATTTTGCTGTTACACATCATTAAGACACATTAAAAGGATCCATGTATGGTAAAAGGTGCATTAAGTAAGTGTATTATAGTTAATAATTTTAAATTATGGTTTTAATCTTATGTAAACCTTCAGGTCTCCTTACCAATTTAAACACTGCTCTTGAACCAGGTTTCTGTGTTTTCATAACTGTGAGCGCAACCCAGGTGCCAAGATCACATATTGCCATGGTAGAGTACATTTTTCGCAAAAGTTTGGCCTCATCCTGTTACTTAAAATGTCACAGATGGAGGTAATATTTTATTTTTATTCTTTTTTTTTGGTGTAAATTCTTTAACAGCACTGATCAGACAAATTCAGATGAAGACATAAATTTGATGAACATACAGTTTTGTGTTTCTTTATACTTATTATTATTATTATTACAACGTTTTTATTTATTATTAATACGAAGCACTGTGTAAAACTGCAACAATGTTTCAGTTTGCCTGAAGTTGATCAGGGGCAGAGTCTCAGTATAAATCTGGCCACATTATCCATTATCCACATTATTTACAGTGAAGTAAATTTATATCTTTGAGGAAGACTAGTATGAAGGAACTACAGCTTGTGTTAAAAAATGATGTTCAACCAAAAGAAAATAAGGTCAGACCTTGAAGGACACAAGCTGTTGTGCCATTCAGAAATGTGGAACACTTCCTGTAATAACCACAGTGCCTGGACACAGCAAGTAGGAGAAGCAATGTGACTTTGTTTTTGTTTGCACAATAATGTGTCTTTTTGCACCAAGTAGGGCATTGGCCCTAAATTCACCCCCACCCACAACTCTTCTTGGTCCACTCAATGCTGCATGTCTGGAGAGGATGACATTGAGGTCAGTGCGAGTGACTCAGACCTATTGCAGGAACATAGTGAGTTGGGAGGAGGCGGTGAAAAACACTCAAACACTCTTTAAACATGCAGGCAGACATAAACCCGGTGACAAACAACCTCCATCATCATCATTTGTTCTCCTTTGCAGTGCTATTTCAACAAATGTGAACATTAGGCATGAATGTTCTGTGACTAAAGGATGCAACACAGAAAGGATGCACACAGTAATGTCATCCTTCTGTTAGAAATCTATTGGCTTCATACTGTACCCATCTGAGACTGCTGGAGAGAAAACAAACATAACCCTAATTTATTTAATCATTATTTTTATTACAAAGGCTGCCGCTTTTCACAGATCAAATTCTAACCCCCAGTGCTTTCCATTATTGTCTGTGTTGACTTAAATTGCCAGTGAATCTCATAAGTTGAAGTGAGGACAATATTTTGTCTTATTGTTGCAGAAAGTCATTAATTATGAGTTTTCTGTTCATCTGCTCCCCTCCTCAGATTGATTATTCTATGACACTCTCCATTAAAGCCCCATTAGCTGCCATTATGCCTGGCTATGTTCATTGCCTACAATAAGACTCAACAAAAATGTAATTGGAAAAGAGCACAGGAAGCTTGGTTTGACAGAAACAAGATTGTTCATCATTAGCATTGTCTGCAAGACACTGGGATATGTCATTCACTAAGGGGCCACAGTACGTCCTTCCCACTCAAATGGCTTTACATGACAGAGGACACTTCTGTTACATTCCTACAGAGCTTCTTATCTAAGCTGTCAGAGGAATGAGAAGAACAAAGAGGACTCACTAATGACAAAAGATGGCATTCATTTAGTTTAAGTGCAAAACATCCATCCTAAATATCCTCTCCCACACCGAGGATTTTGATTAAGAGATTCACTGAAATCATTTTAAAGGAAAGTGTCGAGAGGAGAAATATAGGCCATTTCCCCTGCACCCGCAATCCTTCTCCTCTCATCCTTAAACTGTATCATAGATTGGCAAAAAGTATATAGAGGGTCATTGAAGCCAAAAAAAAAAAAGAGTGAAAATAGTTGCTTTAATTTTCATAAGTTGTCAAAATTAATGATCGGGTAGACCTACCTATTAGCTGTGGAAAGGCTACAGTGTATACACTGTGTACATGAATAATTAACAAAGTTAACAAAGAGTGAAAATTGCCCATCTTATCCAGGAGAACAGACATAATTTTAGTGTGAATACATAATGCTTTTAAGAGGTGCTTGTTTTTCTTCTAGTTCTCCATTTGCACCTCTACAAACACTACAATGACAGCTTGTAATCTGTCACATGGAGCCAGCATGGTGTGCTCGTTTGCTTTCTCTGACATTATTATAGCCACCAGTTTGAACTTCTCCATAAAGCATTTATGATTATACAGGCACGGTACTAATAGCAGTGGTGACAATTATTGTGTTAAAATCTAGTTTGACATAGTCCTTCACACCCTGAAGTGTTTACACTGCATCTTAATCTTTCATGTGCATTATTCCTAAAATGACAGCAGGAGGTATGCTGTAGCTGCATATCTTTTCTGGTCAATCTACTCCATTCATTATACATTAAAGTAATCAATTTTCAATTATTTCTTATAGATTAAAACACTCATGACATCAATTTCCAGTTAATGCAATAAAGTGACATGAATTAGCTTTCATGAGAGGGTATCATATGTGTATATGTACATGTATGTGATTCTCAAACCTTCACCAGATTGATAATACATAAAAATAATCATGCAGATGTTATGTGAGTATATAGTGAATTGTGATAACCACATGTTTCAGGTTGAATAAGACGTAAATGTCTCTGTAAGTGTGTATAAAAGTGGTTGGCATTTATGTGCGGGTTGAGTTCCATCTAGACGACTCCTTTATCATGTAATTGTACTGCATGTGTCAGTGTTTAATATGCATTAACAATATATCCTGGGAGAATAAATGGGGAATAACAATGTGCAAGTAATTACATGGTGGGTGGCTCCTTCTCAGCATCTGTCATTTCAATCACAGTGTCACAGTGTTAAATTTGCTCGTGTGTATTTTGTTTCTCACCCTGAGCAGAGACTAAGAATTTTAATTAGCATCGTCTCCTGGTCTGGGCGCTTGCGCTCATTGACAATAAGCCAATAAAATTAAAATTTGGAGACTGTCTAAGGGGTATTTAGGAAAATGTGCATAGAAATTAGAGGATGGGGTCCCTTGTGATCAAGCATTAATAAGTTTCTTCTTTGTCAGTGTAAATGGCAGCAGGTCACTCAGGAAATAGGCTCAGTATAGATATTGACTCAGATCAAAGTGAAATGACAATGCAAAGATGACAAGAGGAGCTCCTGGAACAATGGACAGTGGGATGGCATGGGGAAAAGTGAAGTGAATTCTTCTCACTGCTCATGTCCATTGTGAACACTGCTGTTGGATGTCACTGTGGTGTCTGAACTCACTAATTTTTAAATGTGACTGCAGCTGGGAACTCTACTAAGTGGTGACTTTACAAATTTGAACAGTGTTCTGTGATGATATAAAAGTATTTTATGCACCAAGAAACCATGAAGCCTTCCTTTAATAGATAGGCTTGTCATGAATCTCTGATACACACTCAGTACTTAAACTAATTGTGTTTCTCTGGTGAATAATACCAGAGCCATTTCTATGAAGAGTGTGTATACTGCGCTGCTGAGCACACACATGAGGGTTGAAGAATAGCAATGACGGTATTAAGTAGCAATGTGAATTTATCGCAGTCGTCACTACATGGATAAACTACAGTGTAATGTTCATGATCGTAAACAGGCTTTGATTTGCAAGGCAGGCTTTGGAATAGGCAGTGCCTATAACAAATTTCGTTCAAGACATTTTTTAATATCAATGTGTCATACATTGATCCCCCTTTGAAAGTAATTGATTATTGCTGGCTACAACATGCCTGCTCATTGTTTAACAAACAGTGGATTTAGGTTGCTGTTGTAAAAATACTTATTTTTTTATTTTATTACTGTGTTTACCTCTACATTTACAAACATATTAATCTTGCTCTCCAAATCTCTGACGTCATTCCACTTATGTAAAAACAGTCTTGGCGGCAGTATTATTCTGCAGTGGCAGCAAGTTAATGTAATGGATATTTATGATTTGAAAAGAAAGATTTCTCATGGGCCGTTCCTGTTGGGGTATGTTGCTGTAAAAGATTGATGTTTGGAGTTTAAGGTGCATCAATCATTCACAGGACTGGACTGGCTTAAACTGTTGAAAAAACCCCAGGTCCAAGATGAATATCAATGATTAAACCACAACATTTTGATTTCATCCTTGATGTTTCTTTACTGCAAATATTATCATGTATTTTCATTTCATCAAGGAGTACCTAAATAGAATTTCACTCTGATTAGAAGTTTCTAATTCTGCAAAACCATGGTGTGACAGACTATAGGCAAAACTCTGATATTCAACAACTATATCACACAACCCACTGGCATCTCTGTTAGCATCCACTCAGCAGGCTCAGTGGAGCTCTGGCACTCAGTGCTGCTTGTTCCAGGACTCAGAAAATAATGCCAAGCTGACTTAATTACACCACAACTGGCTGCTGACACCCTTAACTGCTCTCCACTTTTTTCTTTCATTTTCATCCACTTGAATCTATGCCTCCTCCTCCTCTTTTTCTGCCATCAAAGTACTGGCAGCTTTTTGTTTTAAAGCTACATTAAGCAGTATCACTGATGTTAACAATACATCAAATGACTAGTGAGGAAAAGGGAAGGCTTGCTATTTTTTTTTTGTGCTGATTCCACTGAGTACCAAAAGTCAGGCCTGTGGGTTCTCGCATAAGCCACTGACCACCCACATCCAACAGTTCACAATTCATGTTGAGTCACATTTTATAGCTAACATTTTTATTTTTACACAGAAAATGCCTGGACGTGCACATAGCAGGAAACATGTGGCTGAAAAATACCACAGCTCTCATACCATGCAGTGGGGCTCAGTGTATTGTGTATGAGCTTGTGATGTGAATGTACATTATGTCCATCATCCATCATCGAGTGCTTGATTAATTGAGGTTTATGCAAAGAATAGAGCTTGAATAACTTAAATCTATTCAGATGTACAAATATAATATTAGTAACTATATTAGTATTTATCCAACCTTAAAGCACAATTGAAGTGTAGGTGTGGGCATAATTCATATTATTGATGGCTTAATTAGACCTTTTTGTGTCCTGTTCAGATAATGCTATAACCTTAAGTGTCTGTCTACCAATATCATAGATACCAATACCGATAAAAGTCCAATACGGTTGTTTTATTGTTGTTATTATAAGTTGTTGACAACACTTTTGTGCTGATGCATTTACCACTTAGCCATAACCAACCATTTCAAAAATATCCAGCTCCAACTGTGCTACAAATATTCACCTCCCATTAAAAAATGATGAATTATGATACATATTGGACTAATGTTGATACTGAGTATTATATCGTCACATCCTTACTCCACATCATGTAGGACTGTGACCTCTGGCAGCTTGATGGTTTGATTACAGTAAAGACAGATGAGGTAAAAAACAACAAAATTAATATATTTGTTGTTACAATTGAAGTGGAGAGACAGTGGGATTAACCATTTAAGCTTTTGTCTTTCCACACTGATAACTTTTACTGACCTGGGGGGTGTGTTTGATAAAACACATTTTGTCTTGTGTTTTTTTTTTATTTCTTTTTTGCCTCTTTTTGACTCATTCAGAATTTTTTTTTAAAGCCACATCATATTTCTGATAGAAGAGCTGAAGAGCTGATAAGAGTGAATTATCTATATATAAAAAAATAAGACAAGTTTTGTATTATGCAATACCAGACAGCAAAAAAGATTGAGCAGTCACAAGGGAAATTAGGGAAAATATGTGCACGTGTTGTTGTTATTTAGTGTGTTATGTCAATGACTGAGGGACTTAGTTTGACTTAAAGCACAGTTAACACGCTCAGCTGAACTCTAAATACACTCAGGGCCATGATAAGCAACATCATGGGCCACTGACTTCATATGCACTGAATGAAATCTACATTTAAATAAGACAAGTTGAAAGGTAGCAGCAATCCAGCTTGCTGTGTCTCTGTAATTGAACAACAGACAGTGGCACATCTGCTTGCACAGATATCACATGATTCCCACATTTACATTTGTTATATCTTGCTTTGCACGGTGGAATTAATAGGGAAATTAAGGATCTTTCCCGAGGCAGTCAATAAGGAATTATACATCAAAGCTGTAAAGAGCATCAAACCTTTTCTGAAAAAATAAGTAACACAAATTCCATTTGTGTCATCTGAACACTTATGGGGACCATGTGTTGCCCCTATCAACTTAAATATCATTAATTAGTAATTCTATTAAAAGAGTTGAAGGAAACCATTGTCTGGATGTAAAGGACAGAGTAACACACAGTTAGTTGTTTTAGCTCATTTAAAAAGATACAACATATTTTCCAAAATTAAAATTGCTAGCATTGAAAAGGCTTGAGCAAAATTTGGCCTTAAGAAAATAATGCTTTTATTATTTTATTAAAGCCAATGCATTATGCTTTCAACTGACAAATGTCTTCTTTATTGCATTTTTTAAAAAATGTAAAAACAAAAAACACTTTTCAACCTACATATCCTATGTAATCTCAATTCAGCATAATTTTTTGTTAACTATGACAAACAATGGCCATCTTACATAAAGCCTGCACACAGTGGCTTCATTCATCCATTTGTTCTCAATTGTTTTATCCTTCACATGAGACTCTGGAGATACAGACTTAACTGACAAATTCAGAAACACTGCATTATATTGTAATATTTTGCAGTAGCCTGCTGTTCAAATTTTATCGCACAACTACATCAACATTTACAGTATTAAACTGCATTATGAAGAATATGTATGAAGAATACTGTTCAAAATGTCCTGTATTTTTACAGCACTTTGATACAGCAAAGCAATACCAGTGGATATCAATGCTCTACTTGGTCTTTTGGGCACATGAACAGCAACATGTCTGCTGTTAAAAATTTATTAGAACTCTATATGTGACTGATTTACTGTGAAACCAGTACTCACCAGTTGGTGAGGTTGCTCTGTGTTTTGAATTTGGAAATCCGGGTTCACATGGTGTCTTAGATGCAGCACACCATCACTTATATTGTTCTTCCAGTCTTACATTAAAGGCAAGGTTGATATATCTACAGTAGTTATCATTATGTAAATTCCCATAGCAAAGTAATCTAAAAATTTGTTTTACAGTTGCTCCAATTACAGCATAACTTCATGCAGACATGCAATTTTTGTTATATTTTTGAAGATGAAACTAGGAAAGTAAGTTTAAATTTGTTATAACTACACAAAATAATGATCTCAGTTTTAATTGGTTACTTTTTTATCAGCCAAAGTCCAGTTATCAGTATTCATATCACAACTGAAAAAAGTCTACACCTGTGCATCTCCATTATTAATGGGTCAGTTTAAAATCCATATCATTTAGGTCACAAAAATATTCTCAATTTGTGCCGATACGGAGCTCAAGACAGATTATCTTCAAAACTGTCCTGTGGGTGAATTAAACCTGAGCTTTTCTCTTGTGTCTCTCTTCATCTCCATTTCAGAACAAGTTGGTTAATATCACCGGGGGTTCTTTAATTTGTAATAGAGCTGAACAACCAGGGTAACTTGGCCAGTGTGGAGTATAATTAACAGGCTGATGAAAGTTATCTATGTCTTAACTTCTCACTGGCTAATCAATTATGTGTGCGTCATACTTTTTTATGTGCAGCATTAATGGTAAAAATATTCCACATCTGCTGTCAATAATATTGACAGTAGATGCAGTGCTAATGTCGAATTAGTTATTACATAATTTTTTTTATTTTCTTTTAAATTTCAAGTTTCCAAGTGGTATAAAAACAAAGCCAATGAAATGTTGGTGTTGCATAATTGAGTGTTTATAAACATGTACATAAGCAGCAAAAACAAAAATATTAAAAGAGCAACTTGAGAGCACTATTTTGATTTAGTTTGAGTATCTTACATTCAACTATGGCAAGCAGAGCAAAACTGAACATTGAAAGATTAAACTGAAGCATCAGATCTGCTGCTTGTTTACTCCCTGGTGCATATCACTAATAAAATGTAAATTATTTTTACATTATATTATATATACAGTTGTTTTTTCCTCTCTTGCTTGTCAATTGAAAGTTGTGTATGATAGAAATATCCTTGATTTTAATTCTGACTGTTATAGGTTCTTTGAGAAAGGGCTAGATTCTGCCCTAATGTTTGTAGCCTTTCATCTACTAAAATTTGACTTGAGGGACTTGCTCTATCCACAGACTTCACGATTCCTCTTTCCGACTGTCTGAAGTTTTTTTTTTTTTTTTTTTTTTGTCCTGGCTCGGAATGAGAGAGCTCTCATGGAGGTGGCCGCAGGGCTTCCTGATTGATTTGAATTCTTCAGAGGGAAAAGAGCTGAGTAGTTCTGAGGCTTAGAGATTGTGTGAAACACCAGGTGACATGGGGCCAAAAATGCACTCATTGAAGATGTTGTTTTCTGAAGCAAGCACAAAGTGTGCTGATTTAAGTTGTGTTGAGCGAAGCATTTCACAGAAATGCACAAGGGATGTTTTTGCAGGTGTCTGTGCAGGTGCGTTTGAATCTACTGACCACTGCATTCTTATACTGAGCCTTGGGACAATCTGACATTATATGTAGTGTAGACAAGAGCCAAATATGAACAGTGCTGACCCATTATTTTTTTGTCAGTCTAGGGAAGAACAAAAATTGATATTTTCTAGTCTATATGGGGTTATTTTACATTTCACTTGTGCGAAAAGATGAATGGTGTACCTTTTCGATGCGTGACTCAAATAGAGACACAAATTCCTACTGGTACATGCCTCAGAATCAGAGTGCTCATTCAGTACTCGGCTCAGAGTCAATGTACTGAGTGCTTCTGCAGACAACTCAAAAAATAAACACAAAATGCCAAACATATTGATATAGAGCCAGTAAACACCACAGAGTCAGACCCAGGAGAGAATTCTGTGGGACATGATATGTCAATGAAATTCCACAGTCTCATCACTCTGTGGAATCTGCAGTAGAATTATATGGTGATACATTGCAGTATCTATTTAAACTGAACAATTCAAAAAAGTAAAGTCTAGTATTCACATTGTTTCTATCACTGTCCACCATTTCCTCTGTCAAGTTCGTCTTTGGCCATTTCACCTTTGTTAATGCTTTTCTCATTACTGTGATAAGCGGCAATGTGAGGAGTCATGTTGGTTTAAGATGCATGAATAAGACAACAACATCTGCCAGAAAGATATTTTCTCCCACCAATTATGTATACCAATCAAGAACACATTGGTCCCCCACTGCTATGTCTCCTGAGTTCCTGGAATGGCAAGGCTGCAACTGGTCTAACAAGGATTAAAATGCATAAAGTCCAAACACTCAGAAATTCCAGTTTGCCAGTATCTCAGTCAACCACCAACTGGTGGTCTCCGAGCTGATAATCTGACGGTATTAGTGAAAAGTGGACATTGTCAGCCTAAAGCGGCATATCCTTGACTACGTAACCTGTGACAGGGATGACAGCTATGCTTACTGATGCTTCTTTGAGAAGGTCCACATGTGTGTGCGTGTATGTGTAGCAGCTGCTCAAACACTTGCCATCAGTGGTTGGACAAATGGCATCATGCTGTATAATGAGGGAGAGCCAGTGTACAGGAGAATCCATAGCTAATTAGAGCAGCTGGCTTTTTAGCTTGACAGTTTGACGAGGACATCAAGAAAGCATGTGCACTATGTCAATACTGTTTATGTTGCCCCCACTTACACTCTCAAGCAGTGCTCAGCAATATTGGATGGGCTTCATTACCTATAAAAGAGACTGAGTAGACAATGAATGAATGCCGCGTTGCGGTTAAGGTTAGAGGCTTCACGTTATCTGTGGCCAAAATGATTTAAGTAAAAGCAACTCACTATAAAACATTGTATATAACGTTTGCTGATCTTTCAGCTCCTGAAGTGGCTGAAAGCAATTTCAGCTGTATCAGATGGAGGCCATGTGTTGGGGCCTGAATTTAATTTCGATTTCATCCTCGCTTAAATTGTCATGTAAAGGAATAAGCATTGTTCATCATTCTAATTAAATTACATTATTTATTAGCATCAGCTTCAGTGATGGACATTAAGTGCTGTCAAGAAACAGCACTTTCATTATTTTAAGTGAATTCAGCTTTTATAGCACTTATCAAAATGAGTGGCTTATCGTCTGAATGTAAAAAAAAAAAACACTGATAACTGTTGACGTATTCTCTACCTTCCTCTGATTAACCTTTGGAGACGGTCTTCATCTCAAACATACCTGAGTGTATAGTAGCCCCATCTCCAACACTAATGGGTTTTGGATTTGATTGCTTTAATATGTTTTAAGCACTGTCGAATATTTCAAAAGGTCTCACAAGTGTTTTACTGCCCTGTTGCCTGGAGTAAAATTGAGAGGCTGTATAAACCCTGCAGTCTAGTAAATGAAAAATTAATATTTTCTCACCAGGTCTCTCACACTCACTTTTTCAACAGCAGCTCTCTCATTAAACCCTGATCCTTTTCAGCTGCGTGCTGTTCGCTGTGAGTTGCACGGCTCAAACAGAAGGGAGATGTTACTATGGGAGATGAATTCAATCTTTTATCTTCTAACTAATGATGAATGTTGTTTTAGGTGTCTCTTAAATTGGACTTTGCTGAAGACATATAGAGTGTTTCTTTTCCAAAATTATATGGCCATCTCAAAAACAGTCCTAAAAAAGAGTGGACATTTTTTGGACAGTGTCTTGATGAGGACATTTTCTTTCAGTTCTGAAAAACAGTGAGTCTACACTGAAACAAGAGCACCGTTTTAAAATGGCATCTCCACATAGTTCATATGAAGAAAATGAAAATACTAGAGGACCGGCCTTGAACTAATGACACTTTTATCAGTGATGGAAAAAGAAAAAAAAAGTATAAATGACTGGCCTTCTCCCTCAAAGCATTTCTGTTGGTTTTGCTTGTATGTCTGTTTTTTTTTCTTCCTCATGGCAACGTAGGTAAAAGAAAAGATATGAAGGACACTTGTGTGAACTTGGCAAGCAGTGCAAAAAGCTCCATCTGTTTAATTTTTCCAGTTGCACAAAGAAGTACCGATCCCCCTTATTATTGATTCTGGCAGCTAGGTAGCTCTCATAATTATTAGAAAAAAACCTTTGTAGAAGCTGATAAACACTGTTCATTGCCAACTGTTGTGGGGCCCTTCATGGTTAATGAGATTTCAGTGGAGAAGTTAAGCAACCAACCCAAAGAATCAATAGTTCCTTTCTTTCTCTCTCAAAAGCTTTTGATGATCTTTTCTAAATCTTGAATCAGTTTGGACTAATGAAATCAATACTTGCCCAATGCCTAATTACAATATGTTTATGTCTTGTAAAGGGATCAAAAGCAGTTACTTAGATATATCACATTATGTGATATATCCGTTAATTGTCAGTTGATAACACTTACTGCTTAACATGGATGTGGACATGATCAGTAGAAAATGTACTGCTAAAGAGTGCGGTTGTCATCTTCTTCAAGCTTCTATGTTTAATTACTTATTTTTTTGTATTCTGTTATATGTTCTGTCCCCTTTGTCAAAATCAATAAAGCTTTTTCTTCATTCTGCACATTAATCTGTAGTTGACAGTCTCAGTTTTTGACCTCAAATACCACCCGTGCTAATGCAATGGGGCCTTTCCACAGCAGCCATTTTAACAGGTTACAATAGGAATATCACTGGTGTAAATAACCAATTTAATGATGGCTGAGTTGCATTTAGCTTCCTCAGTTTCAGTGTGCATGCTGGTTCACTGTTACATTGTAGTTACATCGGTTCCTGCTAAATGCAATGCAATCCACCCATTCACGAGCACACTTGCCAAAATATGACATGGCACAAACATATGGAGGGGCCGAAAGGTATCTGTGCCTTTGCTATCAACATTCCAATCACACACTCACTGTAATGAGCTAATCATACTTTATCATTTGCCAGTGTGACTGGCATTAACTCTCCAGGAAGCTGTTCATCGTGATAAACACATCAGTCAAAGTGGAAAATCCAGGATAAAAATATATCTTTCTGGATCATTAGTGCTTTCAGAGCTACCTTCAAATAAAGATTTTGACATTAGGTTTGCTTTTCATTACTTTTATACTCCTTCATCTGTCAGGTGAATACCATGGATATTTAATTTCCCCGGCATATACAGTATAATTGAGAGGCATCCTCACTTTCTGACAATGAAAACAAAATTGCTCATTGTCATGTGCTGGTGAGACATAATTTCCCTGAGGTTAAAGCACAGCAAACACAGATCAACTGAACCGTTCATTTAATTTGAAAACCTTAAAATCATTTTCATCACGACTTATTCCATTTATTACAACAAAGTGGTGAGGGATTTTATTTTACCAGAAGGATAAAAAGAGCATGACGCTTCATGTTACAGTCATAGAATGCATAATATAACGTACAGAATGTGCATCGTATTTGTTCAAGCGCAGCTGGATAACAAATTGAAAAAGGTAACAACACATGGAAAACATGGAAGCCCTCACGGCTGTATGGAAAAATTCAGCAGCTCACAGCTTGGGATTTTGTTGTCAGTAATTATTTTCATCCCTACTGGGCAGAGGACCCCAGTGTTGTGGTGGTGGACTCTGGAGATGAGAACATAAGAACATCATTCACTCTAACACACTGATCAAACTGCTGAGGATTGAACCTTTGTGAGGATTGAACCTGCCCCCAAAACTCAGACTGACCAATCACAGCGCAACACGGGACCATTTAAGTTTCCTCTTACAGAGGTCTGACACTGTCATAATGGTGTTCATTGACTCCACTGCAAAAGCTTATGTTTTTCTACATTTTCGATGTTGTTTTGTGGAGTATAAGGTTGTTATGGTTAAGTGCTGTACCTTGGGCACATGCTTAACAGTGAAACACATTATACCCACTCACTTCTTAATATAGATCCTCAGAAGTATTCAGCCGACAGAGGAGATGACTCCATCGACTGGATCCTCTGGAGAAAACGTAAGTCAGACGGTCCAGCCTACACAACTCATGGTTACGTCACCAATTTCTCTTCTTCTTCTGCCGCCCTCCACAGGTCAAAGTCCTGAATCACACTTCCCGCCCCTCAAAGCCTGACTGATTGTGTGACCCTTAATGAAACCAAACATCCTAAAAATCTGATATATGTAAATGGACCCTCCATGTTGTCTTTTACCCACCATGTTAGCTATCTTTTTTTTTTTTTAATACTGGAGACAATGGAGATGAGTCAATGCAGATGCCAGCATTTGATCTATCTCAGGCTGAGAGACAACCAAGGATAGGTGAAATAATTCCTTCTAAATCTCTAGAAGCAAATGTTACTAACTTATTTCTGCTCAGAGTTGTTTGTAAAAAAAAAAAAACACTATTTCGACCACATTAATTTAACAACATCATATATTTAGGTCAACTATTCAAAGAGTCAACTCTAATATTATTAATTATTCACACCCACAGATCCTCTACCATGTACTTAGGTCGACATTATTATATTACAATTTTGTGTATGAATTTATAAGAACAGGTGAAACAAAGAAGGTTGTTGATCGAAAAATGATTTAGGAATGAAAAATTGAGTTTATTTGATCATGGCAGGATTCACAAACAGAAATGCTGAAGTGTTGCTTAAACACTGACACTGCACATGGAAGTGGACAGACTAATCACTGCCTCTACACTGTAGAGCTGAAAATTGTTATATTGATTTTTTGGGTGCGAAAATAATTCCTTCAGTGGATTTTCAGAGCTCCTCGGGTGAGAGGAGTAGGAGTTGGTGAGTGTGGAGGGAGTCTCTGTAGGTATCTTTGAGCTGCGGTGTTCCATACATCCTTGACCTTTTTCCCCCCTCTAAAGCCTAAGTTTTTAGAGTGCACTCTATTAAATAATTACTCCAAGCTTTAACAGAATCTCATGCTGTCAATACTTTAATAGGTACTGGATGATTAGCCAGATGGAAGTTGTTTTCTCTGATGTAGCAAACTTGCAACATCAGTTTATGTGGTGTGAAAAAGGAAAAATCCAAATATTTGCAACGTTGACAAATGTGATCAGCAAATGGCTGTTGTGGTTTGGTGGGGAGGGGAAGAGCTCAGGGCTGTTTGCGTCACCAGTGCAGGCTTCTGAGTGAGTCGATGCATTGACACCTGCTCATGAGCTCTTCGATCATCAGTCAGCCTTTCCATCCCATCCCATCACACTATTTATTCGACCATGGATAAACAATAGCAGCCTTCATGCTAACCTGAGCCTAATTACTCAAGCATATAGGATCACAATATAGAGACTGTGGAGTGTTTCTAGTGGCTCTCCCACAGGAGCAGAGAGGGATGCTCCTGAGCAGGTACTCAACATGCATCCTCACAGAGCTGCGGATGAGCTGATAATAGGCTCATATGCATAATAGTGACAAGGGGGTGAGATTGTATTTTTTTCGCATTCACTGACAGAATATTGTACTCTGTTTAGTAGGAGCTTGAATTCATTTGAAATTAGCCAGCGTTTCATGTTGAAAAGGCTTGGAGGAGGGGTGATTATAGTAAGCACTGCTCTTTGTGCTTTATTATTGTAATCATGTTATAATGACATTTGCATTTAAAATGACACTACTGTTAATTTAAACATTTTAGTCAAAGTCCTGTTTTTTTGTTTTACATTAAAAGTGACTGACAGGCCAGTGTGCCAACTTTTGGAAAGTATTGGTTCTTATTTACATGAGACAGTATTTAGGGCTGAATTGTGAATGTTGGAAGGCAAGTGATTTATGCATTTACAAAGATGACAGTTGGTCCATTAATACCATCAGGCTTAGTAGACAAGTTAGCCATTACAGTGACTCAGAATTATCAAATGTCAAACAATGCATAAATACACTGGGCAGGTGAGATTAATATAGGTAGTGAGTTAGTTTAACAGGTGCACTAGTTTTCCCAAAGGGAAAAACATTAAATAAATAAAGTCACACAGGTGACATATGAAGACCAATTACAGGGTCTGTGCTGCCTTAAACCCAGTGTGTTGCTCCTGTTCAGGAGCTACACTTGTTCAGGAGTAAGAATCGGCTTGGACTAATATTGCACTTCCTGTTGAACAGTAAAGGACATCACTGCCTCAAATAGACAGATGCACACAAAGGCCAGTAATCAAAAGCCCCTATACTGTAATGAGGTAGAAATATTAAACAGCACATCCTTGGCTTTGATCCATGGTACCACCTTTGGGTATGATAATAAGCCTGATGCTAATGTGTGAAGTGCTAACCGTACCCACCTGCTCTAGGAAGGGGCTGACTGCTGAATAAAATTTTCAGATCTAGTTACACACACTTGTTACAGAGTGTTTTCTCATATCTTAGGTACAAGGTAGAGCAGTACTGTGACAGTTAGGGACTCCATGAGTGATTTTTACTGATCCACTGTCAACCATCAGAAAGGGGGAAAAAACATCACTAAGCCAGCAAGGAACCAGTGCTGAGTGATACTGTTTGTTCAACTGTGCAAATACAGAAATTAATTGTCAAGGCAGAGCTGAAACTTGACATACATGAACGACACTACTAATGAACCAAAGAGAAATTTTAGCTACATGCAAATATCAAACAACGCTGTTGTCAGCATCCATCATTTTTTCCACACGCCAAGCAACAACAACAATTGCTCTGCTACTGTACTGAAAAGCTACAGAGACAAATGATTTGAAAACAGGGCCAAGTTTTGCTGCTATAGGCTAAAAGTCTTCAAGTATAGTGTATAATACAGCAGCGTGAAATACAGTTGTACCCACTTGATGATTTTAAAAGCAACTGGCTGCTGGGATACAACAGCTAATGGCCAATACTGTTTTCAGTCAGATGCCAAACTCAGTGACTAAGGCTGTCAGTCAATCTGGAAGAACTGCACAAGTAGAATCAGCAAGATTAAGATAATGATTAAACATCAACCATTTGGCTTTTAAAGCAAGCTCATATTTGATTAACCAGTGCTTTATTGACAAAATGGGTCTTTTGATCCTCAAGTCAGATCTGTATATTATCTGATTGTGAGAAAAAGTTGCTCGCTATGAAAACTAAAGGTGCCTGAAAGTAAATATGTACTGAAAGCCTATGATTGATGCTTTACCTACTGACTGTGAAACTACTCCAGCAGAGAGATGGGAAAAAAACTGTACTTTTTAACAGTGTGTGCTGCTTCATTGAATGTTTTAATTTCCAAGCAATACTCTGGATTCACTGTTTTCGTTTGGATTTGATAACCTATCACTGAGCTTGTATTATCCTTAGGACTAAAAGTGGCTCATCTTTCCAAAAACAGTCAACAAGTCATTTTTATTGCCAACACTGTCTATACTGTCCTGATTCAAATCAACCCATGAACCAAACTTGTAATATTTAAAACAAACATTCTGTGCATTTACAGTGCGCATTAGTGCCTTAAATTCCTTGTTGTTTTATAGGTTTGAAATGCATGCATCCATCAAAAATTATTCTGCCAGAAGCTGACTGGTCAAACACTCACATGGCTTCACATATGATATTGAATGCGACTGCCTTTGTTCAATTGATGGCTGCTTATATCATATTTTTCAACTGCACTGATGTGTTAATGTATTTCAGATGAGTTGGGAGGTTCTGACTTTGCTGTAAAAAATGTTGCAGTATCTTTCACCCTTAAGAAGGAGATTGTGGACATCATCTAAGACAGAATGATCATGGCATAAAACCATCAGATTGTCCACCTCCAGACAGGCATGCTTGCTATGTAACATCTGTTTGCTAGTTGGAGTGAACAGCCACCGACTGTGATCAAACGATCAGCCATTTGCTGCAGGTAGACCAATGTAGAATGAGCTCTCCTCCTTTTCCTACCTCTAAAGCTGCCTTTAGGGTGTTAGCACATCTTTGTCTTATCCTGGTTATTCCTCTACTGGAAATGACACAAGAAGTTTGAGAGCTCTCTGACTGCAGCTAATCCCTTCCTGGCTTGGTAGTACCAACACTGGAGAGGCTGCAGTTCTATACTGTAATCTCTGGTTATTGTCAAATCTTTACCAGACTTCAGGAGGGATCACTGTCACAGTCTGGGAGCTACACTAAGCAACTGGCTTATTTTACCCTTAACTCATTTTTTTCTTAGTTGCCCAGGAAATGGCACCCATGCTTTACCAGAGCTGCTTGGCAAAATAAGGTGGCTGACCTCCACTGCTGCCTTCACTGACTCTTAGTCTGTCATCTCAGAATGAACAGATTTCACTATGTTCACTTTAAACATCTCCAGATGTATATCCTCCTTTGATCAGAAATGCATTGCAAGCAAGAGCAGCTGACCACACTCACCTTTTCCCATTAATCAGTAATAAAACCTACATGTTTATGGTGGTAAAAATCATTGCACTCAACTGTCTAATATGCAACAGTTGAACAATCATCCCAGATGAACACCGTTGTGAGACCAATTGTGACAGCTAATGCCAATAAGATTTCATGCCTATTCTAGATGATTACCAATAAAACAGACATTTAAGATGGTGTATACTTTAAGTTACTTATAAGGATGGGTATTTGTCTGCAGCCCTTGTGTCAAAAAACAAGCTTTTCTTTCTTCCTTCATCTGGATGCTACTGACCTACTTTCTTCCACTACAGAGCCAAAGTTAGTGAACATGTCAAGAATATGACAGAGTAAGTGTTCAAATGTTCATATTTACTGTGTGAACGGGAACTAGTGTTTTCAATGAAACTCAAATGCAACTGCTGGATTTGCTACCAAAACAGAAGCCCCACAAGAGAGCCCTATGAATTCTATTTTTTTCTCCCAGTTTTTCTTGAAAATACTTATTTTACCAGCAAAAGTGTCTTGAAATGTGAGTGAATAAACAATAAACAACCTGAAAAGTAACAATTTTTTTTTTATTTATGCAACACTTCATTGCAATATTTAACTCATGTTTATTTACATGAGTTACTTCCATGTTCAGTCAGTGCTTGTTTGCAGGATTTCACTAGACATAGTTGGAGCTTCAAGGCTTCTATCGAAAAATATCTGACTCCTGTTTTTTCTTGTTGTTTTTATGAACTTTAGAAGGTAAAGTGTCGCTTGTCGCTTGTGTTTTTACAGATCCAGCAACATCACATCTCATATATTATAGTTAGGGCAGCCCATGGCCAAGTGGAAAGGGAACTTGTCTTATAGATAGATAGATAGATAGATAGATAGATAGATAGGTAGATATACTTTATTAATCCCAAGCTGGGAAATTGCAGTTATAAGCAGTTATAATTCTTATAAACAGAATGTTGCTGAATTGAGTCCCCACCAGGTCAAGGGCTGGGGTACCCCTGAGCAAGGCACCCAATCCCCAATTGTTCATTGTTAATTAGATACTCTAAATTGATCTCAGTGGGTTGCATCAGGAAGGGCATCCAGGACAAATATCTGTCAAATCATGTGTGTGGATCGTCCGCTGTGACGACCCCTAGATAGGGAGAAGCCAAATAGAAAAAAAGAAAAATGAAACAGTGGGATCACATCCCACTAATCACGTGAGTTCCTATGAGTTCTCATCTATCATTGTGATTATCTATCCTTCCCAAGCTTCCATCAGGATTTGCCTCCTGACTTTGAGGATTGGAAAATCCTCCTTTGTCATAAAAATAACAGATTGTTTCTCAAAAGCACAAACATATTTTAACCAAACAATAAAAAAAAGAATAACTGATTTCAGATTAGTGTCACCATGTATTTAAGAACCCACACACATTCTGATTCTCTAATTAGGATGTCAGTTGGTGGCGTCCAGTGAAACATAATTGTTATTCTCTGCTTGCTTCAGCTTTCAGCCAACAAAGAGCTATTGTAAGACTTACTTTGATGCTGTCATGTGACTGTTGTTTAGAGGCCTCTGTAGGTTAATGGTTGGATAATCAAAAGTGCTTGATCTGGGCAGGGATGTAGTTGTTATTAGTCTTGTGTCTACATAGGTCTAATATGTTTTTCAGTGAGGCATTTGAATTTGAAGTAAGCCCATATTCAGAAATAACAGGGTCAGATGGATAATGACCATGTTTCAATATGCTGTATAGAATCACTACACACTTATTTGAGCCTTTATGCAGTCAGTGGTAGTAAACTAAATCTTTAATCTCTTTTTTTCTGTCTGAGATTTTTTTTAATAAGAGCTCTGTCAAAAATGTTGACTGACCAAACACTTTACGCAGCTTCACTTCACCTCATGTTGTGCAACTTCACCAGTGAGGTAACAGTCAAAATACTCAATCTACCCTTTTTTTCTCCCAATAATTTTCCCAATAATTCACCTGTGTTTCTGCAGAACAACCTTGTCAAATGCTTGGAAATTGTCTGAAGAACTAACCCATGACCTAAGGTTTTATTTTGTTATGTAGAACAGCATAAGACAAAAGAGTTGTCAAGCTGCCTCTGGGTGTAAAACAAATAAAATATTTTCTAATTTTCATTTTTAAATTCACTGCACAATTAGCCTCAATTAGGCCACACTGAAAATGTAAGATGGTAAAGATGGCTACATTTAATGTTCTTAATTAAGTTAATATCAAGAAATAGCAACAAAAAACAAAAACAAAACAAAACTCTAGTTTATGGCATCCCCTCCCATCGCCAGCATATGGTTGTAGTTTATATTACACAATTTGTGAATTTTTAGTCCTATTTTTCTCACTGAAGCTTTGAAGCCAACATGCAAACAGCAGCAATGTGCATCAGGTGAACATGTCGAGGCTTTGACTCGAATAAGCCTCTGTCTGCATCTCAGGAGAGAAAATCTATTCTTCCATATTTTCAGCAAGTCACTTCTGTTACTACTCAAATTGAGCGAGACATTTTTGAATCCATTACCTGACAGAATCATTTTTAAGTCCAGGAAATGTAAATGTTAAAATGTAGCTCTGAGAGTTTTGAGGTAAGATTTCATGTCTCTAGTCCATGGTTGAAGAACATGCAGCATAATTGGTCACCCTTCTCGTAACAAAAGGAAATGTATGCCGTTTGTACAGCGTGCCTGCTGTACACACATCACACTTACCTATCGTGATCTTGCATGTACTTTGTTGTCCAACACAGCCAAACATTTTAATGAGGTTTTCACAAGTCCCCTCATGTGACTCCCATTATTCTCCAGCAGAAGTTAAATATTCATGTGAAAATCTTGAAATGTTTTTGAGTAAAATCACACTCTTTCTTTTCTTCTTTGTTCTCTTCCAACATAGAATAACTAATTACATGTGCTGTTTTTTGTTTTTTTTCTGCATTTATGATCCTGGCTGATTTAAAATGCTTTAGTGACACTATAAAAGAGGTTTTCTTTTTTTTTATCATCAAACACTGCCCAAATCTGTTTTATTTTGTGAATCCCTGAAAAATCTCTCTGGCTCTTTTAGCTCAGAATTCCCTGCTTTTCACCCCGGTGGGTCGTTAGTATTCATGTCAAATTTAAGACCTAAATCAGTTTCTTTTAGATGAATAGAATGAAAGATAGCAGAGCTGCAGGTGATGTGATTATAATTATCAGCTGAGTTAGGGAACAAATACAGCACTTTGGCATTAAAACTGCCTGCATTTTTCTTGAGTGCAGTCATTACCGGGTCTGCTCAGTGTCAAGAAGTTTTAAGAACAATATATATATTTTTTTTGTTTGAAGAGAGTTTTCCTCTTTTTTCAAACAAATTCACATCTTAAATATTAAAATTAGGCTCTAGTCTGCTTCTGGTATATAAATGCAGTGGCTTTATGCTTAGCTTTATTTACATAGCTTGAAAATTTAATGAACCTGTCTGAGATTGTGATAACGTTTGCAATTGCAGCACAATAACATGGTGCTTTAGTAGAGAAATACTGCTGCAGATACAAAATTTCAGTGTCATGCCCTCCAACAAACAATTTCAGGGTTGGTATTCTCGTGTTCTTATAGGATACCTGTGGGAAAATAGAATCTTCTTTAGCAAAGAATGTATTGTTCCTTTCAGTGTCGTTTTCTTACCAACCTCCTCTTTATCATTGTTATTGTGTCTTCAATCTACATTTTATTCAATCTACGGCACACAATGGAATTAACTTTTCTATTCTTTTCCATCTTGACTGAGGAGAAAGGAGTCAAGAGGGATTGTGGACATGTTTATTGAGTGACAGAATCCTTGATGCAGTATGTCAGTAAATGTTGCAATTAATGTCAGTTTAGTAAATTGGTAAATATCAAGTTACCATGTGCTGTAGATTTAGTGGCTGCATGTCACCATGCACATGCACAAAAATCTTAGGCCACTGTATTAGATCTGTTGCTTTAGCAATGCTATAATGACCATGGGGTAAGATTTTTATTCAATCACCTTACTGGAACACATCCTAAAAATACAGAAAACTTATGAAGTTTTAAAATAATAATTGAGAAGAAATTGAGACAAAGAAAAACAAAACAAAACTGTGACTGACACTTACACTTTAATAAGAGCATGATCCGGACTTTCTTAAAAACCTTAATTAATGTTACTGGTAAATTCTGTGTTTGTCCTTCTATTTCATGTGGAACATCTGCTGTGAAAACAGATTATGTCAGTTTATTTCAAGACATTACATACACATGTGGCTAATTGACAGCTTGTTAAAATATAAGACCAACTCTCAGTCACATCAAATTCAAATTTGACAGACATAAGAACAATATAACTGGTGGTTCCCTAAGCCTTTTGCACAGTACTTTATACACTTTATATTAAAAGCAAAGATCATCCATCAAAGTATTTTTCATGTTCTGAACACGAAAGGACATGACATTTTTAAGTGTAATTATACAGTGTGATAATGGTAAATACTTAAAGTTTTGAGATATTTAAAAATGTAGAAATTAAATACGCATATGGTGCACAGCCAGTATGCATTCAAAATATTGTGTAGACTTATTACTTACTCTTAGACTTTTGTCTACATTTAGAAGTGTTCAGTTGTCTTTTTTACATGATCAATAAATATTGAGGTTTTGGGATTTGAACAGAGGAATTCAAGAATTTGCACAAGGACAAAGAGATGTAGTCACAAATTTAACCTTTTTTAAGCTCTTTAGGAGAAACAAAAGTTGCTGTTTGTTGTATGAGGCACTTTGTTGTGAACCTTTTTACAAATTTGTCAAGCCATTTCCACCAGAAGCAAGTTTGTGAGTGAGCTGCGTTCCATACATCATTGTGCTGAAACATTACTGTGGGTAATGAAGTGTGAACTAGGAGCAGCACTTCGTTTTGTCGTAAAGAGTGGGAAGGAGCTCACTGTAGCACAAGGCGATTGGAGACTGTCTTCAGGCAATCCCAGCCAAGTGCCTCAAATTACAATTGGCAGTTAAATAAAAAAAAAAAAAAAAAGTTGTTTTTAGGGTTGGGTGAACCGAAGATTTTATATTGAAATCAGCCCTCAGGATGACAGTGATCTATCTTTTAAGCAAATGGCAGAGTCCTGACATTTGATGACATTTAGATTCAGTCTGAAATCCTCCAGAAGAATAACTGATGTGGTTTGTTTTTGGGAAGCACTCGTCTACTTACGTTTCACTCATTGTGATCTGTGTTTGTGTAAGATTTCCTCAAGGTACAGTGGGTTAGTGCACATTCGATCAGCTCCAGAAATCCATGATGTTATCTTAGTCACAAATTGGCAGGTGTAATGTGAAAAGTTTGGCAAGTAAAGCTCATTCATTGCACCTTTCATCAAGCAACATCACTACTAAGTGCCCCACAAAAGTACATCTGTTAAAAAATGAAATGATAAAAGATAAAACATAAGCACGCATTTGGAAAAGTAAGGCCTATACAAATAAAAGAAGTTTTCTGTTGTTTCAAGAGCAACAAAACAAGCCAAGCCTATAAATAAAGGGTGTAGCAAAAACATCAAGATTAATGAATAGTCAGATTTTAATGTAAATGTAATGTTCCACTACCACAAAGACACAAGTTAGCATGAATCTTTGTAAGACCGATGAGGAGACCATAATGTCTCTGCGTTAAAACAAACGTAAATGTCACCTTTCCATCATTTGTTTTGTTGCTTTTGAGGTTTGACTAGCAGTTTCTTAATTACTGCACTTAATTCTGCAGTTGTTTAATGACACATGATTGAGTTAATTTCCGTTTCCATTTGTATGGCCTGTTTAATAACTGAAGAAAATAAACTTTAAGTTTAATGAATATATTATTTACTGCATGACTGTGCCGTACAAGTATGTTAAACTATTCAGCCTCTTTAAACATTTTCATTGCAGATTCATTGGATTAATATGTGTGAGAAAAGAAAATAGTATATATGATTAAATATTTTGCTTGTAAACTGAATTGGTTTAATTTTTCAGCTCTTTGTTTCCCTGTTTGCACGTATCTTATTTGACAGCGAACCTTTTCCTATAAATTCACCAAACCCATAAGAACAACACAGCATAACCTGCGGGCTAAAGGAAGCTTACTGATGGAAACATTCTTAGGCTTGCACTCGTTTCTAGGACGGCATACATGATTTTATGGCATGATTTATTGTCCACACACTCAACATTGCCCCAGGTTATCCTAGTAAAGTGCACTGCATTAACAAAAGGGAGCCACTGTTTTAAGCAGCTGCTTATGTAGTCATCACACTAGCTTCTACAGTAGGACGACTGACAAAGGGGGAGTTATATTTAGGGATGTGTATTATGATAGATGAATGCAATGGACCATTTGTAATGATGAATGTCAGAAATGTTCTTACATTATAAAGGGGCTGATAGATATTGAATATTTGACACATGAGTTTCTGCTGGGTATTACATCTTCCAAGTCCTGTTAAAAAGTTAATAGTAGCTTTGGGGGGTAAAATAAAACTGAAAATCTCAAACATACATAAAGAAGCTCTAAAGAAGACCTGTCAGTGGATGATGTGGGTTGAACCAGTGGTTCGGGTGCTTTTTAAATTGAAATGTAAAACATTCTTAACCATAAATGAAAAAAACAAGTTTTTGATTGGAATTGAGCTGCTTGGCTATTTTGGATTGGAATTGAGCTGCTTGGCTATTTCTACCAACAGTCTCCAGGAGAGTTTGGTTACTAGTCAGTTTTATCAACTCCAGCTGTGTTTTACAGCCACTGGAGCAAAGGCGGACAGATATTTGCCTTTTTTTATAATTAGCAATTATTATTTATGAATTTGCCAATTATTACAAATTAATTTTAATCCCAGTACTCTTTTGATAACTTCTTTCATTTATGCAATATTTGGTTTATATATTATTTTCATTGATTGATTAAATACTGTATATAATTGTGCTGCAGTACAGACACAAGACAGTATGTAGGTTGGAGAGACAGATGATGAATGTTGTTCAGTAACTGATTACTTAAGTAATTTTTGTAATTTTTTTCTTAATGAAAGCAGTTGAACACACAGTTCAAGCGTTCTGGTTTTAATTTAATGGTCTGTCTACTTAGAATTTAACTCTGCAAACAAACAAAGTAGGTGCAGTTGAAAGCATGTTCAAATATGAAGTTTTACGTTGGGGTTGGGCCTCAGCCTTGACAGATTGGACTAATCTCTGCTTCCAAAGTTGAAATCAGACCAGCAATGGCTACACATAATCAGCATATTATGGTGTTTTTTGTTTTTTTTTTGAAAAAAACCAAAAAACTATAAAATAGAAAAATCTACAGCTGAGCCATCTGAAGTGATGACTCGGCTTAAAAAAACAAGGTCAGTGCCTAAATGACAATCAAGCTTCTTTTGGGTTGCGGCACAATCGATCCCAAAAACCCCAAATTGAATTCATAATTTATATTTGAGACCTCTGCCAAAAATGTACACGTAAAAGCATCCTCCATTTGACAGCATCAGGCTTTTCTCAGATAGTGTGACTTATCACAAAATGCTCTGTATTTAAATGACCACTCGTATTTGTGAGTTCTCTTTAGGTGTTCTGAGCTTGCAGTGCTGAACTGAGCTGAGAGTTTAGCTCAGCTGCTTGTCATACAGTCATTTCATATGCAACACCCAAAAGTGCATTAAAAATGCATGTAAAACGCTAGAGGTGTTTGTAACTGAGGTGTTTCAGGGTCGTGCTCCTGTCACATCCGTCGTTACTAAGTAACCAAAGCTTGGGAGCTGCTGAGATGAATAAAATCAACAATTATACTGAGGAAAAATAATTCAAACAAAGACAATGGATTATTAGCAACACAGTTCACTCAATCTAGCTTTGCTGGTCAGTGTATTTTGTGTACAACCTCACCTTCAGCAGTTGATTCAGAAGATTTCTCTGGATGGTGGAGGTTCAAAGATGATTTCAGAGTGAATAAAAAGCAGTTTGGCCTATTTTTTGGCCCAAATATCAAAAGATGTGCTGAAAGTGCTTGCTGCATTCCAAACAGTCGAGTTGTTTTTATCTAGACACAACCTCCTATGAAAAGTGTTGAAATGGATGCATGTTAAAGATGCTGCATGTGAACATCCCCTAAGCATGTCCTCGGGAAATACACTTAGATGAGCACATCGTTTCCTTCCCTTTGTCTCCAAAACATGGCTCATTTACCCACTTATTCCTACAGAATCACACATTTGTCTTTAATATTAAAAAAGCTTCTATTTCTCTGTGGCAAAAATGAATGTGCAGTGTGTAAATTGCTCATATAAAAATACACATTTAATGAATATTGGAAAAGTCGTTTTGAGTTTTTGCAATTACATTTTTAATCATACTGCGTATTAGATCCACTGTGGAAAGTTCCTCGATGTGACTTCAATGTGTCATTATGAGCAGTCATTTTCTCTTTTCTCATACATCCTTAACCACCCGCAAAGAATCTGTTGAATTCATTGCTGGCACCATTGTTCCAGAGGGTCCTGAATCTTATTGGTTCCTTCAACAGTGATAATTGCAATTTGCAATTTAGTTGAAGGAAACAAAACGCAGCAGCCCAGGAGAGTATATTAATATTGTTTGTGGGCAGGTCATTAGTTTCTATCTAGCTGCTTGAATAAATCCATATATTCGCTGCATTTCAGTGTATTAATATTTGAAGGCACTGCTACCAATTTTAATTAGAAAGGTTTTTTCGACTATTCAACCAATAACTGTCATTCAAGCTTAAGGGGTGGATTGATTTTGAATGGTAATGGCTTTTCCATTATATTGGGTCATTTTTACCAACAGTGACAGTAAGTTTGTTTATTATTGGCATTAACTGGTGAATTACCCCTGAAATAACAATGTTTAGTACAAGCAAACTATGGAAGATAATAACAACAAAAAGGACACAGTCTAATTTGTGGTGTAACTTTATACAGTAGGTGTATATCAATTAAATTTGTAGCACTGGGCTAATCATATGATTCAGTTCTCTATAGATCCTCCTATATAAATATATGTCTCAGTATTTCTGCATCCTAGTGATGCAGAAATCAGAAATGCAGAAATGAATGGTGCAAGGTCAGACTTGAGAGATACCTTATATATCCAGTATTATAAATGGGACACACCAAGAAGTCACGGTTGCTATCAGTGTGTTTATTCTCTTAAAGTTTTATGAACTTCACATACTTTTCTGTGTGTTTGGCCAAACAAAGCTCAAATGCACGTCAGGCTGTATTGTAACAGCTGACGCAGCAGCCATGCAACTTGAGTGGTACATAACAGGAAATCAATCTGATCCACAGAAAACAAATTACCAGTGTCAGTATGGGGAAAGAAAAGAAGTGAGAAGCCATATTGTTTTGTATTTAAATGGCTTAGTGACAATGATTATGTTTATATTGAGAAATGATGGTTTACTTTTTGCGATGCAATGTTCCGATTAACATTTCAAACACTGAACAGGGGGTTCTTATATCAGTTTTGTGTGCAATAATGCATCATGCACATGTAACACATGTTATGATGACGGATGAGTTGAAAACATTTAAGTGCATTCAAGTTTTGTTTGACTGTCTGAACCTTTTCAATTACTTAAAAAAAATAAGACAATAAACTTCTCCTCCTGGTTGCTGCTGTAATTATAATCAAAGACGACGCTGGTGTGAACACATTGTGTCCCTGTGGACGGGCTTTGATAATCAGTGCACAGAACAGCTTGATTTGCTGGTTGACGGACAGATGTACTTGAAATGAATAGTCTTATAACGCAACAGCGTCTTCTCCTCCAGATACTCACATCACATGATATGATCATATCACACATGTGTTGCTACCATGTGTTATTTGATTGGCAATATTTAATACTACACCAATTTTGTCTTTTCCAGGGTTTGCTTGACATGATGATTACTCTTCCGCTTGAAGTCAATGAATTTATGGTCTTAGAATTGTCAAATTCCTATTGTAGTGATGCTCTTTGTATTTTGTAGATGTGAGTTCTCGCAGTGTTGTTTGTTTATTGTCTCTCTCTCTATATATCTATTTCTCGACATATTTCATGTTAGTGGATCAAGGTAGGTCCTTAGCACCACCAACAACATAACCTGGGGAATTACATAACATGTAATTCCTATAATATATTGTCCTATAATATATTGAACGGAGGTATTAATAGTTTGTATGTTGAATCTTTATTCCCTTTTGAAAACAGTTTATCAGACCATGTTGCTTATTTGTGTTAAGAATGTGCCTTTGTTTTTCCTTTAGATCCAGAGAAGACAGATTTAAAAAAACAAAACAAATATAAAGCAACTTTTAGATGTTTTCATGATGTGTTTCAGAATTAATAGTGTATATATTTGTTGTTGGTGTTAGTTTAGTGGGACCAGATGCTTGATTCCTGACAGAAACATGAGAAAGTAATGATATTGTCTTCCACAGTGAGTTGTTTATGTCTCCAAGGGGTTAATTACAATAATGGAAGTCTGAGGCTGTCAACTGAAGCCAGAACTCACCACTATATGCAAGCCTTGACTTCTCTATACTGAGTTCATTCTCAAATATTGTAAAACCATGATCTAATATATCAACTTTTTGTCTCTTGAAAAATACTGAATTCACTGAAAGTCTTTAGTGAATTATATATTTTCTGAGCAGCCAAAGATGGGATAAGGAATCCTTATGTTGATGTAAATACACAGACAGGTAAATATCAATGCATGAACAAATTTAGCATTTTGTGATAACCAGCCTGAGGCCAGATGCTGTCTGAGTAGGCAGTGCATAATAATCTTGTTCCATCTGGCATAAGGAGCAGCCATTCTCCAAATATGTTTTACTTTAGGGATGTAGTCTTGTGGCGCTTAACATATCCACTGCTGTCAACATTTCAACCATTGCAATAACTGACTCTAAACATTCCATTTTTGTTGAGGGTTGTGTCCAAATGTCACCTCTGACGTCTGTACAAAGAAAACCTTTCACACCTTTCACATCAGCTGCTTCAGGTTGAAGAGACAAATGGCATTCTTTTGGAGAGTAAGAGGAATCTGATGTCCACAGTATCCATAGGTTGCACAGCCCTGATAGCTTTGCACATAGCTCTATTGCCTCTGCACCTTTGGAAAAGCAGACCATATTTCTTTGTGGCCACAGACTAAGAGCTGAGCGGGAGCCAGCAGAGGCCAGATTGGCAATATTTATCTTGGTCTGAAGAGAAACAGCACAACCATTCAGGATAATTTTAACCCCCGAAAAGAGTGAGAGGGAGGGATGTGAAGATTGTATCAGTATCAAAGTGAAATAATGCATTTCATTAGCAGTTGTCTGGCTTGCTTTTCCAAGTGGATATGTGATTAAAAAATAATCATAGTGGGGATGAAGAGGTGGGAGAAATCAATTGTAATAGTATGGTTTATTTAATGAGATATTTTGTATTAGTTGAACTAGGTTACATTTTAGTAAATGACACAGTATATTGCTGCAGTAGATCATAGCGAGCAAAATGCAACATACTTATTTTCTTATTTGTAAGAGATATCACTTTGTACGGAGGCCTGATGGGAAATGTTTACTATTCTCCAGTTGCCAATCAATAAAAACCTTAGAGCCTATTAGCCTTCTTGAACTATTTAACACCATGTGGCCCCATTGCTTACTTCAGTCAATGATGTTTGTCACTTTAATGCGATTAGCACCATATTCTATTAAGCCTATCACAGATCTCTCTCTCTGTGGTTCTTGGGGTCACTTGTGGGCTAATCCCTCTGTTAATTCTGGGGGGTCAATTTCTAGTTCGGCAATAATTGTCTCTAAAGACTTTGTTTCATTATTGGCTTTCTTGTTCAACTTTTTTCCTCTCCATTTTCTGTTTATATTCAGTTTTCCCCATCCTGTTTTCCTCATGTAATGTTTAGTAGTAGTTAAAGCTCTAGTCATTTATTTTGCCCATATATTCTGGGCAATTAGGGCAGCATAGAAAACAATAAATGGCAAAACTTACATCAAGCTTATATGAACCAACTTCACATTTCATTTTGAGTTGTATTTTTGGCTCTGTTACTAATATATATAATTTCTTGTCTCTTATGCTTTATGGTGTTTTGTCTAACTCCTGAGGGAAAAACATCAGACGTTCTGCTTGCTTCACTGTCTACCGCCTTGTTTTTCACTTCTTTGTTGCTGGGTAGGTACATAGAATATAGGTTTTGGAAAACCAAAATAAGTTCCAGAATAAGCTAAAAGAGTTGGGTGTACTTTGTGGGTTTGTCACTGCAAGCAGTGATAAAGCAGGTTGAGCTGTTCATATTTCAAAATAATGTAGTCATGCAGCTTTTAACAAACTAAGATTAACATGTGAAAATATATGAGGGAAAATATATGAGGAAAATATACTAATGTTTAAATTGAATTGAACAAATGTTTTGACCAGAGAATGATGTCATAGTCTTTCTCTGTGTGTTTGGCCCAAGTGGCATGAGCTTTGTAATTCGGCTGGTGCCATTTTGAGGTTTTGCAATGGAAAGTTCACAGATGTCACCTGTAACCAGTATGGATAAGTATCGTTTAAGGAGCATAAACTGACAGACACACAGATCTCTCCTCAGGATTGTGAACAGAGCAAATCTGTTAAAGACAGCTTGATGAATGTGTCCAGTACTGTGAGCAGTGTCGTTAATGTCAGTGCTTAATGATACAGTATTTCAAAATTTAGCCCTGGGGTCAGTTTAGCGCCAGGTTTTGGTACCCATCCCTTGCAACCAGGTGCCTATTTAATAATACCAGCTGTCAAACACATCGGTGTCCACACATATGTGCCATACTTTATTGTCTAGATGGGAACATAATTTACATATTTGACATCCTGCTCTTGAAGAAGCCCTTAAAATAATGATCAAGACTGTTAACTCAGGAAAATGTTTTTTAATGATGAGAATGATGAGAGAATAAGGCTTATTTTCCCCTTGACGTCCCTTCAAATGATCCTCCTTTTGCAATCAGTAGGGTCAACCCATAGTGGTTATTCAATATATCGTTATATCCTGGTTGGCTTCATCTGGCAAATTGGAAGACATTGTCTGCATTTTGTATCCAGTCTATGACTGGGTCTCTGTTTTACTTGTTTGTTTGACAGTTCAATTTAAAGATGCTTGGAAATGTTAGACCTTGATGATGTTGCTTACTCTTTCCTGTGTCAATCCATTTTACTTCCCCAGCATAGTCAATACATTGCAGTGATTATTCGAATAACCAATTACTATATTAATTGTCAACTATTTTGAGTATTTTCACAATAATTAAAACAAGTTTCTCTGAGTTTTCAGCTTCTCCAATGTGACTTTCCTGGTTCTTTTGCTCCATATAACAAAAAAATTATTTTAACTGAATAATTATGGTTTGTGGACGAAACTAAGACAATCGAAAACATCATCAGGTTTGAGAAACAATGAATTTTCAAACAAGTACTCAATTACTAATTGTTTCCTGATAACTCCAAGTTCAGGATGTCCTGTATATGAAGTGTATGTTGTGATTATGAGTTAATTATGAGGTTTGGTTGAAAGCAGCGATTGCCACAGCAACTAACAAGCCAGTTGGTAGTGGCAGAAAGTAGTTTAAAGGATTCAGCTGAAGGCGACTCTCCAGATCTACTTTCAAAGGAAGCTTGTTGTTTGGCTAAAAAGGCTCCAGAAAAGAAGAGATGAGACCAGGGTTATATTCTGGCACTTCCACAATGAGAGCTGTATGAGCCACAGATCGACTAATGACGCAGAGCTTGTCCTGTTCCTTCTGAACTCATGAGTTACTTGATGCATACATTATGTTATATGTCTGTTTTCATTGGTGAGTGGCTGGAATAGGCATGATTGCCTCCTGGCTTTAGTATTATGATGTCTTTCCTTTTGGTCTGACATACAAGCTCGATTGCAAGTATTCTACATTAAAGAAATATGCACCTGACTTCTCAGAATAGTGTGGGAATGACACTAGTTAATTAAGTGAAAGTGGAGATAACATTTTTCACCTAGAGAGCTCACAGCTGTTCTGCTCCTTTATTTATTTTTTTAATCTGGGACTTCACACATCTAAAAAAAACTGCACATAAATCAGCACCAGTTGGAACCAAAGCTTTTTTTGGTTTTGCATTGTAGTTTCAAAAACAGGTGTGATCTAATCCATGGGTTTTTTTTTTTTGTCTGTGAGCTGCATAACATATAAAGTAAAGGAGCAATATTGATTTAAATTTTCTGGGGATGTGGGTTATGACCAAAGGAAGAAATATATTATTTTGGTGTTGATTGAGATGAGGATTTGGGATTAGACAACCACAAGAAGAACAGAACCCTATTGTCATCCTTGCTCTGGAGTGGATGTATTGATACTGTGGGAAATGAGCATTTTGTTGTGGAGACAGCACTGTTGCATTAAACTGTAATTTACCAGTGTGACTGAGTGTGAACACAAACGTATTGATGCCTTCCTGTTTGATCAGCCGATTGTAGAGGTGGGTAAGTTCAGACACAATCGCTGCCATTACTGCAGACAGGAGACAGAAGATCATTAGACTGAGTTGAGATGAAGCAGACACCTCAATTGACTGCTTTGTCAACCAAAGAAGCTGATCCTCCTTCCCATTTCCTTCATATTATTATGATCTTCTCTTTGAGTCAATGGGGAATTGAAAACAAAACTCTATGACAGAATTATATCAAAAAGTAGGATATAGGGGAGGCTTTCTCTTGCTTGAGGCATTGCAGATTCTGTGAAATGTGGATCTGTGGAGAGATAAATGCGACATATTGTCGGTAGGCAATGACGTATACCCACACCCAGATGAAATGCATGTGCACTAATTAATTGCTGCTTCTCTAAGGCCTGAACCATTTAAATGCTAACAAGTACTGAATAAATATTTGACATTTCAAACTGGTTGAAATATCAGTGTGATTAAGAGAAAAAAACGACATTTTATTCATATAAATTATTGCTGCCTCTAACATTCCACACATACTTTTAGAACCAAGTTGGCATGTTTTGTCATATTTTTCCTCCACTTCCAGTCAGTCCATTTGCTTTGTCCACATTCACTTGTTACCACATTATAGATAATACTATTTTTCCTTCCACCTTCTAGCGACTGGAACCAAAAAGCCATTAAATACTTTATACTTTTCCATTCTTCTTTTTCTCCTCAGTTGGGCCCATAGGCCAAGATGTATGCTTGTCACATCACTCTGATGCACACAAAGTGCATTTTGTACAGTATGCTAATTAAAATGTAGTACAGGACTTGTGCATAGTCTGGTTTTACCAGCAAAAAGACTTGACAGTTGCTTGAAATGAAATGGCTGTTGAATACTATGCATTTTAGATGTTAAGGCACAAGAATAGACCTGAATATAAATGCTGTAGCAAATGCGCATAAACAAATAACCATTTTTTGGGGAAATGGTTGCAGGGCAGAGGGCAGTGAGCACTTAGATTCCAGAATATCTAGAAATAGCTTATTATTCGACAGACAGGATGCACTGCCTCCTTGTGTTTTTGACAAGCTGAATGTTTTCCTCTAGTTGCAGTTTCTTCCATCATCTCTGCTCCTTCCCATCATGTACGTCCCCAATATATGTTGAAGAAGACTATTTCTCTGTCTCAAACATGAATACACATATCATAGGAAAAGACACTTGACGTGGATGTTCAAAACATGCGCAGTGTTGCGAGTGTATAATAATCTGTTTGCTGCGGAGAGGAAGGGGAGATGAGAAAAATAATTTGACAGGGGCCCACTGTTGCAGTACTTCACTCATTATAATTGACATTGCATTTCTGCCCTTGTAATGGATTGAAATTATTTTTCTCCTGAGAAATCACCTGGTATGTTTTGCCCATTTTAATGCCGTCAAAGAAAGACAAACTAAAGTCATTCCTATCATAAGGGCAAAAATAACTGCTGTCAACACAAGATGGTAATAATACAAACATTTTTCAAGACTTGATGGTAGAAGTAGTCGTAGCCTTGATTGAATGCAAGACGTGTATGAAATACATCCCAATATAATATACGTTAGGGCTGAACTATTTGGGTAAAATGTGAAAGTGCGATTTTTTTGGGCATGTTGCATTTTAATTTGATTAACCATTCGAATTTTTATGTCAGTTTTAAAATTGTTACGTGAGATAGCATCAAAATATTAACTACTATTCTTTAATTCAGTAGATGAGAACTTTGAAAGTTGTTGCAAGCATAAGTTGGCAACGAACATTGCACAATCAAAAATATAATGATTAAATTGCAGCATATGCAATTTGCAAATTGTATATTCTAGTTGTATATTGTGTAAGTGTTTCAAATTGCATTTTTCATTTGAAAATGATTAATTGTTCAGCCATTGTATATAGTGTATTTGTTTATAGCTAGAGTCCAAATTTTACCTCTCATTTTCAGAATACCTACATGCTCTTGATGCATATAAAAACATTTAGTAACGTAAGTGGCCTCAACCTGGTTTAATATCCTTTATGATAATTTCATTAGATGCAAATTAGCACTTTTTTCAGACAGGCAAATTTACTCCACCAGCCCCAAAAAGTGCTAAAGCAATTTACAGATGGAGGCAAAACTTTGGACAGAAGAAAGCAAGTCACTGTAATTTTCAATTACACCTTTTTGCTGATCATCTTATCACAGTGGGGTTGACATACCTCCAGTGTCTATGGAATCGATTGTTAGAGCATCTCTTGGCCCTGTATAGGATTGGATAGTCCCACCATCAGAGAGGAAGTTGCTTCTATAGTGAAGCAATTAATAAGATTTTGGTTCAGAATTGACCTGGAGGCTGGAAAAAGGAGATTGGAGTTAAACATCCAATCCTGAGATATTAAAAACAAAACTTTCTGTGCTTTTTCAATTTTCAAAATAGCTCAGCAAATCCAGAAAATCTTTAAGTCCATGCTTTGTTATAACAGTTCTTGGCAAGTATGAGAACCAAACAGGCCTATTTCACTAGTGAAATAGGTGATTTTAGCTTGAGTGTATTCACATCACAATACCTTTCAAAATTAGAGCACTGTCATAATGTTTTGTTATCCAAGTGTTTTTCTTCTTCTCCATTTACTCAAGGATGTAACTCACTTTGTAACTGCCCTGTCTCTCTTACTCTTACCTTTCTCTACTCTACACACTGCTCTGCTGTCAGTGAGGTACACTGCTGACAATAAGTCGTGCCACTGGTGAGAATGCTGAGCAGACAGAGGAGCATAGGTAATGCATTTTTGATGCTCGCAATGGCTTACCATTTCCTTGCTCAGGGAATAGAGTGACTGTGCTTGGAGGAACCCTGTGAGTTTCCAGGTCTAGCTTCTGAATAAGTGTTAAGTGTCCCATTAAAATGGATGTCCAAATCAGCGGGGAGAAGCAGAATCTCCTACCAGCCCCTGATCTCTCCTTTCAGCCCCACTTATCTACACTATCTCTCAAGAAAGTTCTCTAAGAGAAGTACAGTTTGTGCTCTACCCTTGTAGGCTCACACACCTTTCCCCAGGATGTGTAATCAAAGATGTCTACTTTTATCACTTGTGTTCATGTCATCTCTCTACTTTTTAATGTGTCATTAAACTGCAACCAAAATGGTGAAAATGTTGCTTCTCTACATGTTTGTTGAACAGTAAGTTTGATACTGGTGTATTTACGTTAACATTTTGTTGCACTGACAAGCAACACAGTTTGCAGACACTGGTCCTTATTAAAGCGAGTAGGCCAGAGCAAACTTGTACATGCAGCAAAAGCAGTGAAACACCACATCACAATCATGTCTTTGTTGAACAGACAGTTTACAGTTTTATATTTACTGTATATTCTGTACCGGCAGTGATGTGTGCAGACTTTGGTCCTCACTTGTGTTGTGTGTCAAAGTCAGCACAGATATTTTTTTCACTTTACACTGACTTTAATGACCCAATGACCTACACACAATTGCATGCATGCATTCATTTTATTTTTTTTTAATTTTAATTCTAACAAAACCTTTTTTTCTGTCAAGGTCAGACTACTGAGCAAAGGCCTTACGCATTTATTATACATATTCACAAAATGGAAGGTGAATCAGGTAACATATTCAAATATTAACACAGTTTAATTTTCCCCTCACCTACAGTTCTTTCCATATGCAGCCACACCACTCATGCAGCCTGAATGTGTCTTCAATAGCAACCCACTCAGACCCTGGGGGGCGGGGTCACTGTCATTCAGGCATTGAGCGGACATTATTGAGGAAGGTAATTGGCAGAGAGCTTCATCTCTGGAGGTTTCCTTAGGCTTCAGCACAGCAATCCGTCAGAGGACTATGGGAGTCCACCATTAATCTGTGCAGGGATAAGCGAAAGGAAAAATGTGCCGGTGTCGGCACAGTCCCTTACCTTCCCTTCCTCCTGACAGAAAAATCCTTACCTAATCAAACTGCCCACTCTAATCTGCACTTAGTATCTTCATGGCCGCAGCAGCACACAACAGGAGCAAAATGCACTCTACCATAAAGACTGTTCCTTGTATTTTGTACAAAAGTTTTACGTAGATTTTGTCTTTTTCAAATTTACATATATTAAAAGGTTCTGGGCAGTGCTTATGTTGAGGTTGTTCTCATTGCATCAAATTAGAGTTTACTGTTAGGGCCGTCACTTTTTTCAGTCACAAATATTAAATGATGATTGGATAATCTGAGTCTTCAGACTTGTTTTTTAGCCATCTGTGGTCTAGAACAAGAAATACTTTGGTGATTCTTTGGTGTAAGGATTGTCTGCTCAGGACAGTAAAGCTTGATTGTGTCACTGCGAAATAACATACCATGACTGTTGTCTTCTTCTGATGAGCAAAGAGGGCATGGATGTAGGCCAAGCTGCACCATCAGAAAATCTGATGTGCTTCTTGGTTGTATTTCTTTTTTTGTTGAATAGATATTTAAGGTTTGGGTTTGAACTTGTCCTTTTACTTCCCCCAGATATCTGAATTTCAGATTAAAAAGTGGCATGCTTTATTTACAGTACAAACCATATAGCTTTGCTGCTCCATACTTGGACTAAATTCAGTACTGCAGCTTTTCTTAAAGATACAAATAGAACATTGAAGAGATTGTTTTTACTTATCATTCAAGAACAAATGAGATAGAGTTAAAGATAACAACAAAAGTATGAACCTCTGCCTTTTACATCAAAACTGATATGTTGTACTGATTCTTACTTGCTTAGGTTTGTATTGATTATGCAAAGACATTGTTTTGCAAGTCAATAAGACAGTAATTGCATGTGGTAAGTAGGTATCACATTTTATTCGAGGTCAAGATAAGGAAATCATTCAGTGGAATGCAAAATGGCCTCTTTTTGCAAAAGTGATGTTGAAGACATGTCTCATTCATCCCTGTAAGGTTACTTATTTTTGTCCCATTTTTCCACTGGGTGCGTTTATAGCAAAAGAAATTATGCATGAAAGCTCTAACTAAACTAAATTTCATTAAGCCAAGTCAAGTCAATTTTATTTATACAGCCCAACATCACAAACGCATTTTGCCTCGAAGGGCTTTACAGTCTGTACAGCAAGTGACACCCTCTATCCTTAGACCCTCACATTCAGTGATAAAAATCTCCACAAAAACCTTTGCACGGGGAAAAAATGGGAGAAACTGCAGAAGAGCCACAGAGGAGGGATCCCTCTTCCAGGACAGACAGATGTGCAGTAGGTGTCACATGTACAGAGACAAGTGCAGCAACTGCTATCTTCGACATCTATAATCAAGCAAATGTATTGATTTGTACCTGAAATACAATTTGCTATAAAGTAGGGCTACACAATATATGTCATTGTGATATCAACATGAGTGCTATACATATTGCAAAAAAATACTTCAACTGTGATAAATATTTCCACTACATTCAATCAACAGTGACACACTCCCACTGCATGCACTGGGTCGTGCACCCCCTGAACTTTCCTGTCCTGAACTTTCACTTAATCATTCATATCAATGAGCTCAATGTTTCCTCTACTATTTATTTGGAGCATGACTTGTTTTATTTCAGGTCAGTGTGTGTTTGTAGCATTTTTTTTCTTCTTTTCTCTTCCTGGCTCTGCTCTGTCACATGAGTGTAGAGTCACAGCATCTCACACACAGACAAACAGAATGGAGTGGAGTGAAAGTTACTTGGGTAAACAGTTATACAGAATCTTCTTAAATCTAAACATGGACTAAACTTAGTGCAGAAAACAAGCTGAAATATGAATATAAATATGAAAGAGGCTGCATCCTTGAAACACCACTGTAGTGGGGACATCCCAGTGTGTTAGAGAGAAACACACTTACTCTACCACAGATATAGTTAAGGATTTGTGTAAAGGTGATTAAAAATATAAATCAACAATGATTTTACCATTTTGAGTTACCAATTGACTTTAATGAAATTAAAGTTGGCTTTAATTCCATTTCTCTCATTTTTTTTGTAATTCATTTTAAATGCAAACCTCAAAATATCTGACCCAAATTGAAGGGCTGATAGAGATTCTTAGAAAAGATTTTCTCGACAAGAACATAATTTCTTTAGAAATACTTTAAAAGTGAAACAAGCCTCTTCTCAGTATTACAAATATGAATTAAGCAATTCTATCTCAGAATCTGTATTCAGAATCTGTCTTTGACTTTTTAAGAGTGACCCTTTTAAGCTGCCCATGAGCGAATCATGAGCAGCCTGTGTCTGTTGATGAATAGAGATGTGATTTTTCTGACAATGATGATGGATATTCTGACAGGTCTCCTTGCTGCTGTTTCCTGCTGGTGAATTTTCAATCAAGGGAAGGACAAAAATTAATTGAGAAAAAATAATTGTTTTTGTGTTATTTCATTTGGCTTCTAGGGTGAGTGGGGATATCTGTTCATGTTTGTCCATGTAAATGAATGAGAGATGTTTCCCAAAGTGACATACCATTTTTGGACAAAAGAATGTATAAAAGCAGTGAAAAACAAGAAGCTTGTTCACAGTGACTCAGCAGATGCAATGCTGTTTGCCTTTTAAGATTTGATCATGCTGTCATTACTGGCATATTTTAATAAAAATAAGTTTGAAAATGTGATGCAGCTACATTCCTTATTCTGTGGACTAGAGTATGAGCCAGATACAGAGCCACAGCATACAGTTCTGAAAATGTCTTCTTCAAGTATTCAAGTCAAAGCCATCAATCCCTTCTGCAATAAGCCAAAGGCCTATCAGTTTTTTACATTTACTGTTATCATTATATAAAATCTTTGGATTTCAAAGGCTGATGTGTTGTTTCTGACAGAAAGCACTACACTTGACCTCGAGTCATGTGTATGGCTCATTGCTATTTCTGCAAAACAATTTGAAAGCACTAACAGCAGCAGAAAACAGCATGTCAGAACTGGAAAATGGGTTATATCTTTCTCTACATGGTGGACAAAGAAAATGCTCACAGTTTGGAGGTTCTGCAAATACACAGAAAAATACTGTTTGAGAAAAGGAAAATGAATTTTGACTTAGAAATAGTAGGAGCGAAGTCTCCCGCTCAGCTGTTCAATTGGTTGGTCCGCCAATCTCCGGTGTTGTTTCTTTTATAAGGAGAAAAACACTACATCAATAGCTTTCCTGTATGAATCCATTATTTTCAGCAGCAGGAGGGACAGACTACCTGTGAAAATAGGGGGTTCTGTTTTCCCCAACTCACACTACCTAATCAATGCTGCTTAGAGTCTGCCATAGTATAATCAACGTTATGTCCAAGAGGTTGCTATATTTTGAATCAAGTTATTAAATATTATCAGTATATTTTCTTATTGTGAGCATGCTGCAGGAATAATGAGAAAAGTTTACTCTGGAAGTACTTCAGGATGCTGGTGGAGTAATGTACTTGATTTGGATAAGTATTTCTTTTGTATTTGTACATACAGTACTGTATATATATGTAAGTATCCTTGTCATTTTTGACAGTTTTGATTCTTTTTGAAAGAATGACATGAGAAGCCATTTAGTGTAGATTAAAATCATATACTGTATGCATATTACTTTTTTTCCATATTGAGCGTCTCTATATAGACCTGTCAAGGTTTTAGGACCATTTATGTAACCAGCTTTGTACAGCTTTTACAGTAGCCACAGAGTTGACATAATATGTGTTGCTGCCAGTTTGTATGGACAGCAACAAATATATAAGTGAACATAATTTTCATTCATCACCACATTTAGTCGAGCATCTTCAGATGGCATGGCCACTATTGGTTCACAGCTCTGAAACTAATATTTTGAGTTTAATGTTAAAATAGGGTTTGCTGTTTAATCTATATGAGATAATCACGATGGTCCACTGAGAATATGATTGAAATCTATGTTGAGCTCATTCAAACTCACAATCATGCTTCACTTCAAACAATCCATTCGTTATGTCAGTCTTTTTTTTCACAGCGAGAAAAGAAAAAATAACAGACAGCCACATGAAACCGTGAACATTTGAAATGAGAGATACAGAAAAAGAAAGTATATTTTCATCAACTCTGGTGTTATTGCCTTGCAAAAACCCAGATTGGTTTGACTGTTTCCCCATTACACTTTGATGTTCTTCACCTAAGACTGAAAGCTAACCCTAATCATTCTGCACAGAACATCAATAGCTTTAATGCATGAAAACCTCATTGCTAGTACATACACTCAGTGTTGGAATTGGGGCCTGCTAAATGTGACTTATTTATGTGAAGTGGTGAAGAGGTTTTCTTCACTGCCTTGCTTTGACTGACATCCTACTTAAATTATTTTTCTAATGCACCTCTCCAAAGGGAATTTCTCATACACCTGAGTCCTGGTGAGATGTGCTAATGAAGCGAGGGGGGCAGCTTAATCTCCCGAGATGTCTCTGCTTTAAGATTTCATCTCAGATCACAGGGTAACTACGTATTGTGAGACACGAGACACATATATTGTTACATATTGTGAGACACAAGAAAATAGAAATGTGTGTAAATGTAACAAAACGAGACAGATACATTTTTCTCTCACATTGTTTGGGAATGATAGGGATGAAAAAAAAAGATTAGGGACTCAGTAATTACACTGGCCAGTGAGCAAAAAACCTTAGGTCTTTGTTAGGAGCCACGTATACAGTCAGATTAATCACACCATCTGCATAAGTATGACTCCTTTTTTTTCTCGCCCACTCTTTGTGTTTTTGCCTGTTTCTGTTCTTTCCTTACATTCATTACATGTACAAAAACAGACATGAAATTGTGCACCTTTTGGAACACTGCACATCTGACCTTTATTTGTAGAGATACATGCTCAGCGAAATGATGCCATTTGTGAAAAAAACGGATGATAGTTTTAGAATGTGCTCACTGTGCAGCCTGTTTTTAATGCAAGAAGGGATTTAAGATGTAACTGGTCTGAATATGTAATGATAGTTTTTCTTTTTTTCTGTTTCACAGGCTTTATGATCCACAGTTAGCTGCAGTACATATTCTGTGCTGCACATAATTAGACATAATAACCAACAACCCATGGTCTATTAATCTGTGTTTAACATGCAAAGCAGAGGTAGAGAAGCTGACAAGAATTGTGTGGAGTTGCTGTATCACAGTTTAAAGCAAATCTCTGTATCACTCAAGAAGGGATTTCTTAGACTACTAGTGACTTGCTGTACTTCAGAGGTGTTTGAAAAGGGAAAAGCGCGCAGTCTTGTTATCATGACACAGTTTTTTGTGAGATCAGGCTGCGGAGTAAAAACATGAAACATGAACTGCTGACAAAATCTATTCTCTTTGTGCTTTTCAGACGTTGACAGATTTATCAGTGACTGGTTCTGATAAAGTACATCATTCCAAAGGAAATTGCTGCACATGATTTAGTGATGTGGGTTTTAGTTTTTCAAAGAGCATCACAGCAACATTGTTTTCTAGTTTTTTCCCTCATGTCCAAACCCATAATGGAGACAGAATGGTTTGAATAAGTTCTTAATATTTTTTTAACCTTTCAGATAAATTTGAGATTGTCACAAAACAGGATTTTTTTCATATTCAGCTGTCATATCTATGAAGACTTGATTTATTTTATTTATCCAAGAACATGCTCTAAAATAAATGGTCCAAATACCAGACCAGGTTCAGATGTTGCTGGCCAACGGTGCTCTTATGCCGCCTCAAACACGGGACGGTTGTCAGTTTTCATTTTCACATCCACAGTCTCAAAGCTCCTTGTTGAGTTGCTCTCCTCGGAGGTGTAGTCAGCCTCACTGCTTACAGATAGCCAATGTACAGTTTTTGGGCTTGGGACGAGCACTTGGCGTACACTTGTTGTGACCCAGGGATGCCCAATTTGGCCCAGGTTCCTTTTTTTGTCCTGCCTCTGTTTTCCCATCTGTGCCAGCCACTGGGAATTTCGGTTCCAATGACTCATAAGGGTTAGCTGCAGTTCACTTTTGGACCACAGTGTTATATAGGGGGCAAGGGGGCGCTGTTGAGCTTCTGGTTCTTCCTGTCTGCAGGCTCATGACATGAATGAGGAGCACAGGTTACGATGGAGTGCTGTAATGTCAGGCAGTGGGACATGGGTAAGAGAAAATTCAAAAACAGTTGGCAAAATGGTTATTTCTTCTCTGAAATCGATTCCTCAGCAGCATGCCTTATCTGTAGACATACAGTGGCAGTTTTAAAAGAATACAACATTCTTTGTTATTACGAAACAAAACATTTACCTCAGTTTGCATTGCTCTACCAAAGCACCTTTAGACACATAGTTTGAAAGGTTGCTTTCCTTTCCAATACGTTTCTACCTGTTAATACAAGTCATATAGATCTGTCATCTTAAGAAATTAATAAAGATACTATAAACAAAACAACATCTACATTTGAGTTTAATGAAAATCTTATATAAAAATATGACTAATTTCAATAAAATGTAAAGTGACATAATGTAAACATTTGTTTTTGGCCTAGAATTAAGTTTTTGGGAAGGATTGTGGATTGGGTACTTTGCTCAGGTATTGTTCAAGTCTTTTAGATCACACCAACTCTGTGTATTTGTTGTCATCACAGTGTGCTGACCTCAGGCTTCTGTTTGAAAAAGCAATAGGAACAAATGGCTCACGTTAATAAATGTCTTCTTCTTCTGCTAATAATTTCTGACGGACTCTGCACTGAGAAGTGTAATCCTGCAGTTTTTCATCACAGTCTGATTAATTGAGCAGTCCAAAGAGATAGATTTCAACACCTATGGTCCTGGTTCTGAATGGTACTGCAAGGCAGGGGTGTCAGTGAGGCAACAACTGAAGGAAAGAAGCGGTTTAATGTGGGTGATTAAATGTTGATCACCTCCAGAGCTGTTTGACTATCTCACACATTCTTTCATCTTGGATGAAGGCTGGTTTCTACTGCAACCAGCATTTTCGTTCACAGTGACATTATATAGTCATTTTTGGTAGCTCTAAAGTGTCTCCTCTATCAGCTAATGTGTCTGCCCTTACACCATTCTCTTTTTTTTTTTTGGAAAAACCAACACAATGGTAATCTGTTTTCATCCTTACTATTGATCACTTTCTTTTTCTAAAGCTTTGTCTCCATTTTGAAGAAAATTCAACTTGTTTTATTTCAAAAATATGTTGTCATTGATTATTGTTTTCATTTTTGAGAGGGAAAACACATTAAATAAAGACAGAGGATGTTGGCCTCTGGCATTTGCCATTGCCAGTAAAACCATCACAAAGCCCTCCTGTTCTTGCAGAACTTCTGTAATTGGACCTTAACATCTTGCCCAGAGCCGAGGAGACAAAGATAAAGGGATCCTCCAAAAATAGGGAGCCCCCAGGTTATCATGAGGGGATTTCATATCTCAGTGGATCTAAGGTCAGTTTCTCTTTTTGCCTCTTCAGCCTGAAATGTAAAGACTGAAGGGCAAAGGGTCATTTTACACAGAGATGCTCACCCTGCAGGGATCAATGGAGTTGGAAGGATTATATATCTGGTGCCTCTGGAATGATTTTCATGGTTCCTTGACCCGGCCCAAAACAATATTTGTATAAATATCAGATCAGGAAATCTTTTCTGTTCATAAACATGTTTTGTCCAGCCTCTTGATTCCATTTAAGTTTCACTTTAACTCATTTTCACACTTCTCAACAATATTTCTTGTTGGTGAAGGATGGCACACTTGACTGCCTTTCTGTCTGTATGTCTCTTCATTGGTCTATCCACATTTTTAAATTCTTAGTAAATTGCTACTGCATGGTTTTCCAAACCATTTTGCCTCCTCAAAATCCTCATTGATACTCAGCCAAACTTGCAGGGAGTCATCCTAACATGCTTGATGCACTGTGATATTGCATTACAAATATAACAAATGAAATTCATATTTGCAAGCCTCTGAAGTCATGACTCTCTATCCACTCAACAGTGAACAGGCAGAAAACATTTGATTTGTATCTACATGGCTATATCTAGAGGGAGTATTTTCACGCTGTAATCATTTGCATGTTGTTATTTAACAGTGATGTGATTAGTTACCTCGATGTTTTGTGGACAAATAGTATCATGCCATCTTGGTCTGCAGGTGCCTCCAGCATGGGGGGACAACAACAGTGGAAAAATGATGGTAATGTCTGCCAGTGCAGCTTTTCAACTACCCACCTCACTCTCCTGCTCTTTCCCTGTGCTCTTGTGATTAATGTGTCTTACTCTCCACATTCTGCCCTTAAGACAAGAGCAGCTTACTGCTTCTCTTACCCTGCCAAAGGTCCCCAGAATGACACAGGCAAATAGGATTAGTGTTTGGATTTGGGGCAAAGGCTGTTTTTGTGTGCGTGTATGAGGGCACAGATGAAGCAACTGTGAAGTGGTTTGTTTTTTTTAGCCAATTATTGTCAGAAGAGAAGAAAGGGGCAGCAGCCTGGGTTGGTTGATGCCTTTGCAGTCATGTTGTTTGGAGAAAGAAGACTGGAGGGGGTGAGATGGGGATTTGAGGGAGTGAATCATTGCAGTCTGCCACAATGGTGCCAAAAGCTGAAATCTGCAGCTATAGGTTCTGCTTTTGTGACGCCTGTTGTCGTCAAGAGTTATTAGTCAGCAGTCAAATGCCTAAAGACATCTCATGTTTTACTATAAGACTGCACCATTCTCTATCTGGTCTTCCATTGTAAACTTATATAGCATATCAGAATGCTCAACATGTTTTTTATATGATGCCTGTCATACAACTCCTACCAGTTCATGTTAAACTAATTTCATCCATCCTTAACATTTACAAAAACGTCACTGCACATCAACCAGTTAAAGCATGTTTACTACTTAGACTATCAAGAAAGTGTTTGATTAAAAGAGCTGTAAGAAATGTATTGTATTAAGTCAATGGTATTAATATATACTATATAATATAGAAATAGTAATTACTGTATAATAATAATACAATTACCATGATATTTCATCAGTGATAAAAGAAACATGTTAAATTGAAATACTAATTTCACCATTTGCAATGTTGCAGACAGTTTATTCACAATTTAAAAATTAATTTACAGCCTGCAAATTTATTTATGTTCATGTTGTGGAAATGGGGTGAAGCTTCTCATAGAACCATCTTTCAGTTCATGCAGGGTTTGCTCTTCAAACTACCTGAAAACCTGGGGAGGAAGGGGAGGGAGCCAGTGCTCCCTGTTTTTAATTTGACTTGGAGTACTCAGTGTAAACTCTAGTTACATATCTTACATATAACTCCTTTACATTGTATAGACTCAGTTGTCTGTTTGTTATACTTCCCAAAATTAAGACAGTATAATAGAACTACATTCATTATGAATTTAATGATTTCAACCTTAATTTTGCCACTGAGTTTATATTTTTATTTTTAATGTATTCAGTGGACAAATGTTTATTATTTTTGTGAACCCATTAACAGTAAAATAAATATCAGAATCATCTTTCTGTACAATCAAATTTAATGCAGGGTTGTTGAATTACTACATTAGTTTCAGCTATCACACCCATTTTGCTCCTAACTACTGAGTATTTGCTGAAATAGCACAGTGAGCAAACATTAGGTTTAAAATACTTAAATGCCACCTAAATGCAAAAAATGAAGGCCATATGCTGCACATTTATTCCTTCAATAAGATAAATTACACGATCACTTGAAGTTGCTTTCCATTGCAATACTGCCTTTAAGAGACTTGGCTCATCAAGATAATGACAACAGACTGGCTCCCAGATGCCAACAACTCAGTCAGTCGTTGTCAGTTTTTTTTATACTACAGTCTCCATCCATAGCAATTGCTGGCCTTATTTGCAAGGAAGCAACCTTGGAGAAATGTAGCCCAAAGGGAGTGTTTCAGACTCTGCCTCTTTTTGCCTCATCACCCACTCCATTCCCCAGACCAAAGTAACAACTTTGAAACAGTGCAAGGCCAAGTGCACAGATGTTAGGCAATCTGGGTTTTAGTAAAACATAACCCTGGTTTCAGCTGCAAATGGGAGGAAATCATGGAGAAAATATTTTGTTGCCAGTAAAAATCCTCTGACACATCAAGGGAGGATCCTTCCAACATAAGTGGAACAGCCATAAATACCAAGTTTGCTCACAGTGTGAATGTGAATTTTTATTCAGGAGTCTCATCTTACATATGACCATCACCTTTTCCTGTCACTGCAGATGATGGTTTTGTTACTCTGTGATGAAAGTCGAAGATTGGAATTGGTGGCAAATAAAAAGACCAGTCCCCATAGAGATCTGTCTGTGCTGGATGGGAGTGATCATATCTTCTTAACCACCGCTCTGTCCACTTGCTAGAATGCCAATTGAGCTGAAACAGGTACATGGTGAACCCTGCTGCCAGTCTTAAAGGTGAAGTGTGTAAAATTTAGCTCCATGTATTGCTAACTATGATAAAAATATGAAAGGCTCATTCTGGGGATATGGAAAATAACAATACATCCAATTAGATGATTGTACACTTCAAAATGTATGGTTACTTTATCATCAGTTTTGACCAACTCACCAACACACTGGATCTTTAAGTCAAAAGGCTAATTCAGGTCAAGTCTCTGTCCATCATTATAGGCTCAGTCTCTGTTCATTTTGGAATGCACAAATCTACCTAAATACAGTATGTGTATTGTGTTTTGTGTGATGGCATATTTTCCTCAGTCTCGGTATTGCCTCATACATCAGCTGCTGATAGAGAAAGCATTGCAGACATTTTCTTCACCTTTGTAATCCTCTTACACCATGTCTTTGACCTCCTATCTTAATTTTTTTTAAACTACAAAGCCTAATTAAATATTACAGTTAGAACTTTGCCTTCATGAAATGCAATTCTGGAACAAATGTGATGTAGATAAATGTGTGTGCAATTGCTGGTGCTGAAGTCAGTTCTAACAAATTAGGATATGTATAACACAATCCCAAGTCTAATGCAGACATGCACATCAGCACTTGACAGAGTTTTTCTCACAGCAACACAAAGCTGATGTAAATCAAAGGATGAATGTTACTTCTCTTATCTTTGTTGCTTTTACTTGTTTCAAACATCTGTCATAACCTATTTTTGAAGATACTAATTTCAGTGCATATTCCAGAAAATACACAAACATTTGAAAACACCTCTATTGTAAATTAAAAATATTAATAATCTACTTTTGGGGGAAAAACAATTCTATTTTAATCACACAAACAAGAAAACAGTGAAACAAAGTGACTGAGCAAGAGTTATGCCAATAACCAAGAAAATATGACAACCTGATGTGTGTTTACATGGTTTATTTTTCCATGGAGCTGCCTCATGTCAGCTCAGTGACCTTTTCTTTGCTAATATGAATTACAGTTTCCAGGCAGTAGAAAGTTTTTAAAATCTGTTTGCCACATCTTTGCACAAGGCCATATCCAAGGCTACAAATAATGTATTACTGTTGAAACACATCACGGTATAAGTCTGTCAAGCTGTTGCCTCGGTGAAGCTGCCAAGTCAGCCTGCTGTCTCCATGGGAATGCTATATCTTTGCTGTCGAGGAGTGTGGCCATAAAGGAGCAGAGCTCTGCCCATAACCTTCCTCTTATTGTTTATCATTTCACTGCAGAATCCATAGTCACATCTCTAGATCCCTTAACGGGATGACGAACTATTCAGAGGCACCTGGTGGCAGTTGCTTTCACTTGTGGCACATGTAGCTTGGACCATGAATCAACTAAATCAGCCAAGCTATCACATATAGTAAAGGTCAAATTTTATCCCCAAAATCACAAATTAGATTTACACTGACAACATCAGGGCAGGATTGACAAACCTCTGGGGATCTCAGTACATAAAGGCAATGTAAACCAACATCCTACATACTGTAGATTGATGGTGGACTAAGTCTACTGGCAACCTAGTGCCTTCAGTGACAACATAATACATAGTATAGGGCATATGAGCAATTGTGCAGCTTAAGGCAGGTGTGGGATAGTGACTTGTGTATTCTGGTTTGGTGATTCAGTTTGTATGACTATATTATTGTGAAGAGGTATATCTGCTATGGTGGGTTTTATTCTCTTAAAGCTATGACTGATCTAAAATGTCAGCGGCTTGCAAGTAAATCTTGGATAAACTGTTCAAGTATCCCACAGCACATTTTCCAATTAGGAGCCAGAACTCCTCTCTGTTCAGTTAAGGCTGTTTGACAGTGAATAAATATCCCACCCAAACCACTGCCACCAGCAAACTCATTCCTGAGAAGAATGCTTACAAAAGCAGCAGAACAGGAATGTAGCCAAAAGACAACATTGCTGACAGCAGCTTTAATACATTAATAAAAATCAAACTGAAACTAACTATAAATTGGATATAAAAATGGACAGTCAAATCAAAGACGTTTGATTTATATAGTCCCAAATCACAACATGCATTATCTCAAGGCATTTTGCACAGTAAGGCAAAAGCTTTACAATATTATAGAAAGAAGAGAAGAGAAACCCAAGAGTTCCCACAGTGAGCAAATACATGGTGGCAGTGGAAAGGGAAAAAAAAATTCTCAAGCAGAACCAGACTGTATGATGCACAGCCATCTGCCTTGGCCAGTGGCAGTGAAAGGAAAAATGGGGGACACAGGAAAGGTGGGGGACAGAAAAGGGCCAGAAGTATAACAGTTGTAGTGTAGTAAGCTCTGTCAGGACAGTTCTAAATAGGGTTTGATATTTTTATAGTATTACAGTGTATTTTATAGAAGCGGTAGCATTAATTGTTGCCAAAAAAAAAAAAAATACTGATATACTGATAGCCATTTTAATTATAGCATGATAATAATTATGACAAGTCAATTGGTCTATTGCTGATTTCTCACTTGATATATAATGTTAGCAAACTTTCTTTGAAGGAGTACTTTGCTAGCTCTGTTGCCTCACAAGAAGTATGCTGGTTCACCTTTCTGCGTGGAGTTTGCCTGAGTTTCCCTTGTGTGTGGGTTTTCTCCAGGTTCTCCAGCAGAGGTTGTCCATAGGGTGTGAGGGAATAGTTGTTTGTCTCTATGTTGTCCCTGTGATGGTTGGACGACTTTTCCAGGACATACCTTGACTTTTGCCCTATGTCAGCTGGGATTGGCACCAGCAGCCCCCTAAGCCTCATGTGGATGGTAAAATGTTAAACGATGAATTAATTAATATTTTTCCTAAACTTAGTCGAGCACATGATGAACAAATTATGTTCCCTTCAAAATGGGATATTTTTGAATATTCACGTTTATATGCAGTGTATGAAACTAACACTTGATGTAGTTTATAAGTTTGAGAAATTCATTAATATTCATTAATATTCATCAATGTTTTATGTGTGCAAATTACAGACATAGATGGTGGAGACATTTCAACCCTGTTGCTGGACATCTGTTTGCTTCTTGAATGTTTTGTCATTAGTATATGAATACAGAGTAAGAAAGAATGTTACTGAATTATTTGTCATACCCCTTTGAGAGAAGGATGATCAGCAGGTGCTGTCTGTAATTATGTTCAATAACAGTTTATTTACTGTATTGCTTGAGGTCATCTGGAAATTATTTTCCTAATTGCTTGATTAGTATGTGTAGCATCAGTCCCCACAAAAAACTTTCCCTCATTATGCAAAGTTGTCTCATTTTAAATGAAAGACTAGAAATGTGCTTTTATTTATTTATTTTTTATTTTTCACAAGGCAAATTTATTATTTCAGGTTTAATGACTATTCCATGTGTTTCTGGTCGTCAATAACCTCACTCTCCCATTGGGGATAATGTCATCTGTGGGTTTTCTCCACCTCTGCTCATTTATAGAGCAGGATGTGATATGGGTTTTTATGAACTATCAAACACCACTATCTCACGTTTGCCATCACTGATGGTAAAAGAAAGCTAAAGGACCAGTGATGTTTTGCAGTGTCCCTCCACACAGTGAGATAATTAGGGAAAGAATTTGATTCATTAGCCTATGGAAGGAACTGTATACCTTTCTCCCTGAGTGGATGGCCTCTCCACATCAAAGGGAGCATAAGTTCTTTGATCCACAACCAGGAATAAGAGATGGGTAGAACAGTACAGAGTACCACTGTGATTACTGTGCACTTCATGGCCTTGCCTCCGGATACCAGCTTGGGGAAGATGGATGATGATCGTCAGCCACGTTAGAAAGATAATGTGCCCTGATTCCATGAGGATTCGGCCCCTGAACTTGCTGTCAAGATTAACTTTGTGTCATTCGTCTAATGTCAACCTTAGGTTTTTGCAACTTCTATCTGTCTTTTATACACGTCTGCGATTCCCTCTCCCCATGTGGTCCATTTTACAGCTCAGTGACCTCAATGTTGATGCAGTCACACACAGACTTGGTTGACAGCTACATGTGCACGAACATGAACTTTCTTTTTTCTCTTTCTGGAGTGACAAGGTTATATTACAATTCACTTGGTGGCTATGGCTCTTTTCATGTAGGAGTCACCTTCAATTCAGTTACAGCATTTCAGTAAAGCTGATGTAAAGCTTGCATGCACATTTTCTAGATTTCATATTTTTTTATTTGCTGTGTCTTATCATCTTTTCTTTAATTCCTACAAAGATAGATGCACAACTTTTGGATGGAGATATTTCCAATTAATTTAGAGGTTGTTTGTTTAGTCCTCATCAGATCAATTTTATGCAGAAGGGAAACAGGGAAAATCGTTATATGGCTTAAAAGAAACCTAAGTGAATTACAGTAATTATTTAATGCTTGGTCTTGATCAAGCTAAGTGTCTGAACAGGCTGTTATTTATTTTCTTAATAGCCCCTTCATCTTCCAAGGTCTCTGGAATATGATAACAGAAAGATTCCTGGATTGAGGATGTATCCAACTATAAGGATGCTTTTGTTATGCTTCTGTTTAATCTTTTTGCTAAAAATCAACTTGAAATCTTAATTTAGAGTCAGGCCTGCAAAGTGACCACATTTTCTTAGCTGACTTGGGAGAGAGAGAATCCACACAGCATCTCTGGAACTCAGCCAGTGAAACCATCATGTTCTTGGCTACCTCTCTTACCAAAGCCGTTTTCTCTTGTTTGTGCAGTTTGATCAGGCACCCAGCTGTAGGAAGAGTCCCGGTTGTTCCAGACGTTCTCCTTGAAGAACTATAGGGGCTGCAGTGCTCGTGGGAAACATCAATGCACCAGTTAATTTTGTTGCCTTCCCCAGATCTGTTCTTCATTGCAGTCCTGTCTTTAAGTTGTGCAAGCAGCTACTCAAACATCATTGCTTGGGCTTCCATGTCATTCGGCTGTTCATATCTCTCCAAACATGTCACATCAAGCAAGAGTGGAATCTTTGGAATCTAGTTGATCAAGAGAAATTGGAGGCACCTGAGCAAAATTGTTCTTATGGAGCATCTTAAAGTCTCATTCTTTGTGTTTTCACTCATTTTAGTAGCTCTATGTAAACAACCTGTAGACAGGTACTTTAGTACTTCAAAAATATCATATTATAATTTTTATGTGATTAATATATTTGAGTGCAGTTTCAATTAATAAAGGGGAATAGATAAATTAATGTTTTATTTTGGCATAATGAAACAACAACAATGAATGAGAAAAGTGAAGGAAGTCAAAAATTTTTGTATGCACCAGACAATGTTCTTAGACACAATGCAGTAGAACCAACATCATGCACCAAAACAATTGTCTTTCATTAGCATCAACTACTGCGTTTCTTTGACCACAGCCTTCTTCAGAGTTGCCTCTAAACGCACATCCACAACCACGACTTAATAATGTTGCCCTGTGTACAGAAGGGCCAACAAAAGGACAATCAAGCTGGCAGACTGGTAAAATTAATCCACTGGGCCTCATCTGTGGGTTGGTGCTCCTGTCAATGTCGAAGCTTCCATGTGAGATGCTCCCATCAATATGTCTGTGTATTTAAAGGCTATTTTGGGACTGCACTCACTCTTGGAGCCAGACCATAGCACACTTGGGCCTGCATGGAAGTCAGCAGGTAACTGGAATGTTAGCATAGACCTTCCTTGCTGTGTATTGCCCATAGATTGTGTTTGTGTGATATGAAAGAATTTGTAGAGAAGCAAAGGAAAAAAAAGTGTTATGTTTACATCAGAGCTAGAGCTTTATTATTTACAAATTTACAAATCATATGAATGAAGGTTGGTTCACCACACAGCGCGACTTCACCCTCTTTTTCTACACATGCTGACTGCATTTGTCACATCCACAAAAAGTGTGAAACCACATTGTAAGGGAAGCATAAATATAACAGGGTTTAAGCTGCTCTACTTAGCCAGGTATAAGCCAGATATATCTTTGTTTTGACCACAAGTGAAATTACATCCTGCCAGATGGAAGTTTCACTTGAAGCAATGGGTTGTTTGTTGTTGTCCTCAAGTCAAAAATTGTAGAATTTCTATGTCAACACCTCTCAAATACAATGCACAGAGCTTGACACTCTTCAGAGAACAACAAAGTACTCCAGTGCAAGGAGCTAAAAAGAAGGTCAGTTAATGATTTTTTCAGCAATAGCCACAGGAAAAAGTCAGCTTCTTTAAAGGCTTCTGGCAAAGAGCATTTTTATTTCCTTGGGACTATGAGTGCAAACATGATGATAGACAGTTCAGTCCAAACAAATTAAGATACATTAAGCACCATATTTTGCAGCCTAATAGGAGCTGAACAAAGCCCACCTACAATTTAATGTAGCTGCACATGCAACTCAAGAGCTGTTCATCTGCTTTCTGGCCACTGGTTTACAAATGTAGTTCCATCCTGCTTTAAATGTGCACTGAATGGAAATAAGCACACTACTACACTGAAGTAAAACTGGGGGAAGATTGTTTGGGGGTAGTAAGTGTACAAGCTTTTATTTACTAAAACATTAGCATCACCAAAGCTGTATCAACTGTGGCAATAAAATACATCTAGCCATGAATAACAGAAACCTGCTTCATGCTCCTGTCAGTTAAAGAAGGAAATGTGGGTATGCAGTGAAACCAATTGGGATAATACTTCAGAAGGAAAGTTTTTTCCCCTATATTGTAATTTCAGTTTTACTGTGTCCTTTGAGGTCAGTGAATCTCTGTCTGACTGTGCCTTGGGAAGGTAAACTTAATTTACTGCTATATCTCTTTCCACTACTAAGGCACAGCATATCCAATAGTGAACCTCCTAAACATAATCAATTATCTGAGCTCCAATGGCAGAGAATGCAGGATGCTGATAAGACTTTGTAGACTTTTTTTAATGAAGAAAGAAAAGGCGATTTGGTTCAATACCCCGGGGGAGTTTTTTTCTCCTGGTAAAAGAGAATTATTCATTGCATCCTCTGAGGGAAAAGTCGATCATTCCCAATAAGTCACTGAGTTGTTGTCCCTTTTTGGTTGTGCTGAGTAGGACCCTAGGCAATGTCGATTTTATGTCATATGCTTTGCTTTGTTTTTTCTTAAAGGCATGGTTGTCAGGCAGTGAAGTGACTTTGACTCTGTGGTATTATCCACACAACTGACAGTCTGTTGTATTTATCAAGGTGCAGTGAGACTGTAGAGTCAGAGATGCTGGATGAAATCAGCTTCGCCTCTGGTTTCTTTGCCACTCTCCACCCCAGAATCATCTTTCCTGTCTCTTCTGCACTCACAACAATGATTTATGGGATTCATCAAGACACAGATACAGTGCATGTCTATGCATGGTATGTCTTTAGTATATGATTACTCTGACTGTGCAACCTTGGCTATAATATTTTTTGACACTCATGTTTCTGATAAAGACAGTTATTCTGCCCTTGGATTAAGTTTATGAGAGGCCAACTCCCTATTGCATTCTATTGATCATGTCATTTGGCTGATTTGCTTGTAAAGAGCTGCTGTGCATGGATGTGCAATGCTGCACACAGATGAAGAATGACACTTAGCTCAAGATTATCTGCACTGACTTTTGGCAGTTTCTTTTTGCTGAGCTTTAATGACAACTGTGGGCATTTCCTGACAAATGCTACACATAGGGTTATGTATACAAATGAAAACAATGGATTAGCCGTTTCTGCCTTTATATTCTTAACACTAAAATGATTCAAAGTCATGCTGACCTTTTACAAGCAGCATCTGTAGGGAAATACAATTTATGTTCCGTGGGCCAGGCTTTATGCCAGCACACTGACTGTTGTTTTTGTACCATTAAACAAGAGTTATGTCACACTTCCCATTTAATCACAGGCTTTTTCAGGGGTCCAGGCTGAATCAGAGTGCTCGGCCAATGAGTCACTATGAGGGGCCCATTTGACAGATTACACCTGCAGTCACACTTAAAGGTAATGTTTGTAGGTCCTCAGTGAAGGAGGAGGGAGGGGCGTAGTGCCTAACATTTTCATTAAATGTTTTCAATTGACCTTCACAGCAAATGAACTAGTGGGTTCCAAATTGTTAACACAGCTCTTAATGCTCACAGCCACTTATTATACAATACATCTCTCAAGTAATGTTTGCCATCACTTTATTAAGTCCACCCTACTCCTTATTTAGAATTAGTATTTCTTATATTTGCACATATACCAATCAGTGATTATTACACACTAATAGTGAACACACCCACTGGGCACATGCCCCTAGTGACAAATGGGGTTGCACCTCAGCTCTTGACCCTGTTCTGCAACTTGAACAGCAACCCTCTTGTTACAAGCCCGATTCCCTTCCACTTGGCCATGGCCTCATGAAAGTGAATTTTACACCGTGCAATTACCTAAGCCAGGGTGTTGCCATAGGGGTGTACTAGCAGCTTTCAAGGCAAACTTGGCAGTGTCACGGTCCACTGGTGCTATAAGCTCAGTAGGAGAGTCTCCCAGTCATCTTGACAGCAGAGTGACAGAGTGGAGAGCAGAAACCTGTTTAACACTTCATCATCACTGTCATAGACACCCAGAAGGAAATTCACCACACAGGGAGAGAGAAGACAACTCTGGGCAAGGTTGATCACATCTGTGAAATTAGAAATACTTTAGGCCTAAATGGCCACCAAGTGTGTTTGCTTTTGTAATTATCTGCAGCCACTCATTCTTAAGTCCCCCCCTTTTTCTCCAGAATAATGCTTCATGGTGTACCTGTGCTGAATACATATAGCCTTAATTTGTCAAAGTCAAATAGAATTTTTGGGCAAATCTCATGGCAATGAATAGACCAACAAACTCTATTTCATGCACTGTTAGTTTTAAAGAGTATCATAAGCCATCCAGGAAGATTTACCTTAAGGGTGTTAGGTTTGCTTGTGTAACACCCTAATCGTATTTAACTGGCTGGATCAGTTCATGGTAATGCACTGGTTCAATAACAGTAATAGCCCCATTCAATCAAGTAAAAAAAGTCACCACAGATGACCACTTACATTTCAAAACAGGAATCTTTTTCATAGAACTATTATTTCTTTCATAAAGAATTTTAGTACTTTAATTTTTTATTCTTAATACATTTACTGCAAGGTTGCCACCATCAAAAAGTTCTACACAAGTGAATGTACATATTTTAACCTTTCTTGATTTAAAATGAGCCTATTTTCCAATATTTTGAAATTCAGATTGCTTTCTACAGCAGCAAGTTCCTGGCCTTATTTTAGATAATAAGTCAACTATATGCACGCACTCCTCCACTAGTTCTACTCAGCCAAGTATATGCCCTAGCTGGCAAACTGAATGTTCCTGTTAGTAATGAGAATAAAATAGCAAATGCTTTTGACCTGGTACAGAGCCTGACTTTGTGTGTATCTGTGTGCATGGGCAACACATGTGTACGTGCATCTGTATGTCTATAGTTTCCTGCCTGTATGCATGGGAGCCAGGTGGGTATAGAGGATAAGAGTTAAAAAGGGGAGGATTAAAAAGGGAAGAAAGAATGAAATGTGGATATTGACCCACATTCCCTATGTGTGGAAGTACAGAGGATGCAGACAGAGAGATAGTGTTTCTGCTAAGGCCACTTGGGGTGAGGAATGAAGACCAGCATTGTGAAACTTTATAACAGTAGCAAACCAGCAAAGCTTCTGCTCCAGAAAGTAAAATTTTAAGGCCGTGCTGTGAAATCTGGTTTGGCTTCTTTCCAAACAGGCTTCTTCTTTAACTGTTCACAGCCTAATGCATGAGTACTATACCATTTTATAAAAGTTGCTACATAATTTTATGCTTTTCTTGATGGTAATAATTCACACTATAGAGACTTAAAAAGAAAAAAAAAACTGGAAAGAAAAACTGTTATGGTAAATGGGACCTGTTTTACAGAAGTAAAAGCATAATGAAATTCAGTTGATACCGAGCACGTTTTAAAGCCAATCATATTGCTTATTCTGAGTTATTATTATTATTATTATTATTATTATATGTTTTGGGTTGCTAAAAGTCTATAGGTCCGTCCGATTTTCTGAACGTGATATCTAAAGACAATCTTGAATTTCTGGTAGGCTATACACTAAAAAGTGTAATGCTCCATAGTTCAAAACTGTTAATTACAACTCACAGCTTTCTCTTGTTTGTTTTGTATTAAAAACATAAGGACAAACTCATCGATTGCATCCCCCCAGCAGGGTGTACTGTAGTGCTGCCCTCCACGGTTAGTTGAATTCAGAGATTAACTGATTAGAATTTATATGTAAGACAAAGTCAAGGTCACTGTGGTCTCACTTTTTCCTTGGGACCACAATATCTTGGGAGTATCCACTCATTTTTCTGTGATTAGACTTTAAAATGTGTTTGGAGACTTTGAACTGTGGCAGGCAGCATTTCACCTCTCAGTGCTGGAAATATCTGGAAAAAGACAATCTTGAGGGAATTTCTTCAAATTTGTCACAAATATTGACATGGATAAAAATAATTTATTTCCTAAATGACATTCAAGTCAACAACTGCATGACACTAGTCTGGAGATAAAAATGCAAAGACGAATATTGCTTCCCAGTGGTTTACAATCATGGATTTTAATGCTGGGTTGTGTGTACGTGTCAGTTTCATGTGTGTGTCAGGATGAGTAAACAGAACATAAAAGAGGTAGATACCAATTAGGATTCTCCAAAAATCCTCTTCACTAGCCTCATGGTGTGTTACTTGAGATACTCAATATGGCAAACGAAGATGAATGACTAGTGTGAGCTTCCATAGTGTAGCTTTTGCTTAGTGATTAGTTATCTCGAAAATGTTTAGGAAGACTCGGTTTAAATATACAGCCAAGAAGACGTTCTCATACCTTATTTAACCAAGTGTGAAATAGCTATGGCTAAGTAGGAGGACAGCCATTAATACTGATAAAAGTGGGTCTAGGTATTCTCAAGGTGGAGTATGAATTTTCACTAAGAAAGTGATTTATGTCACCTTCATGTGAGGTTAGAAAAAAAAAACCCAAAAAACTGGCATCCTGAATTACAAATTTTTCACAGGCACTCAAGTAAATATGTATGTCATACAGTCTGCACACTTCCTGGACTTACAAGGTTATAAAACTACAACTCTTAAAGCAACAGTTGTGATATTTCAAACCTTTTCTAAAACTAAGTTCGCCAAGGTAAAATGCATCCATAGAACTAGACTGCATGACTCAACATATTTTAATAAAGTTAAAAAAATCCTTTTAATGCATATTTATTATTTTTGGGAGACAAAACATTTATCAGTTGTGATGTTTGGTAAATTCTTTTATAGATTTACGATTAAGGCTTTGTTGTGGTGAAATATAAAAATGTACCACATACTGAGTAATGCCAAGTAGTATTTTTCTGTGCTTTTTTTGTAGCAAAGAAACCAGGAAATCAATATCTTTGTGGACAAAAGAACACATTTAAAGATGTTATTTTTAATTTTGGATACAAAGATGTTCCTAATTTTTCTGAGAGTTTATGAATCTATATATTATGGTATTATCTCAGTGAATTGTTAGTTGGTGCTCTCTTAACAAAGTGTTTGGGATCAGTTGCAAACATTTTGGTATATACTTTTACTGTACAAATCCATGTTTGCTGGTTATAAGTACAACAGTTGCTTTTTTCCCTTAAGAAATTAATTTAAAATAAACAGATGACTATACGGTCTTTTTCACTTGTACATACTTTTTTTCACTGTTTCAATTTTCAGACCTGCTCTGGCTAAAATCACATCCTCATCATTAAACTTTAATTTAATTTAAAAGAGGCCCCGTTTATTTGTTTATTTATTTATTTATTATATATTATTTATTTGTTTGTTTGTTTTTATTTTCAGCATTGCCTGCACTCAGACAGACACAGAAACACTGGACCCCATGCTGTAGTCAGTGGTTGTGTACATCGGTTTAAAAAAACCCTGGTGTTTGACAGATTCCAGATATGGCAAAGTTTCTTATTTAAGTCAAAATTACTCCCATAAGATATCATAACATGAGATTCTGAGGGTCTGCATAAAGAATATGTTCAGGGTGTCACCTTCCTAACTCGCCAGATCAGTGTGCGGTACATGCCTCTAGACATGCTTTATTAGCCTAATCAGGTCTCACGAGGCAAGACCCCCAGCATAAGACCCTTCTCAAGTAGCTAATAAGGTCCTTGGTTGAAATCAGGATGTAGTGGTACAGCATGCCAACATAAGTAACTGTGGGTGGAAAGGAGGTTAGTATGTCTCTCAGTGAGTATTAGGGATTGATGTATGAATGCTTAAGGAGAAAAACATTGATCAACTATAACCATAACAATAATAATATATAAATAACAAAATGACTTTAAGCAAGATTGTGCATCTAATATTTTGTAAATGTTCTACATTACATGCATCTTAATATTATACAAATGCATGTCACATGTTTTGTTTTATAAATGAAATATATTTAGTTTAATTTTAATCACATTTTTCATATCATATCACAATTATTTTTGGTCTTGTCTTAATCTTGTGTGATTGTTATAAGCAAGAAATACACTGATCAACATAACCAGTTAATTTTATATGTACAAATATACTGTAGGGGTGTAACCATTCTAATAATGACTGAAACAAATGAAATGAAATGATAATTAACAGTACAAATAACAAAATTATTCAGGAAAGCAATATTTGCTAATGTTGTAATGTCCATGTATTTTATTATTGACTGCATTTCACGTGACTGTTTTTGGTTCAGTCATGATTAAGTGATCATGCTTTGAGTATAAGTATTGCAGTGTACACCATTTTGGGTGTTCCTCCAAACTAACAAACCGCAACAGCAAAACAGTCATGGACCAAGTTGTGTATTTTGAGTAACTGCTTTACCTCAACCTTCAAATTCTGTGCAGGTGAATGGGAGATTGTGTGTGTGTGTGTTTTCAAACAGTGTACAGAAGTGCATTCAGCTATTTTGTATAGCTGCCTTAGCTGAGGTCAGCCGTAGCTTTAAAGAGACTATCACTCTGCACTCAAGGTTGCAGCAAAGGCTCTGGACAATAGCATTGCTGAAACACTCTATTACAATCAACAACAAGAGCCGGTGCACTCGATATTTACAGGTTTTACCTTTACATCCTGCAGCACGAATAAGAAAGACCAACATGCAACAATATGTTGACACAGTCACATACTGTCATTGGAAAGAAATAAGAATGTGATCAGAAGTTCCTGTGACAAGAGGTGAAAAAGGATATTGCTACTCTGACACCACAATACATCAAATATCCGCACCTTTACGTATTTGCCTTGAGAAATGATTTTGAATACAGTTCCGCGTTGCTCACCTTGCCAAGACCCTCAGTGAAGTCTTGGATGTGCAGAATGGAAGGTAATGCATTTTATGTCTCCCAAACTGCAAGACATAAATGCTAACTGAAGTCCAACATAAATGCGAATGGTATCCTATTACAAAAACACCATGAACACTCTATGTCCAACAAAACACCTTGAATACACCTTGAAAACACCTTCTTTTACCCTACTCTTCACTCAAGGTGATACAAAAGGGCAAAATTTAGAACCCTGTTCAGTACAAAGTATCTATATTCCCAAAATGCTGACTCACTAAAATTAAATAAAAGAATGCAGCAGAAAAAAACACCTCTAAACAACCTCCTATATATTTTTTTAATTCTGTGTCCTCTCTGATTCTAAATCAGAGAATAACACTAACTTTCAAAGCTTAGGGACAGCAGGAGCATATATGCCAAAAAAGTCTTAGACGGTATTTTATCTCATGGTCATCCTGTCTACACGGAGTTGGATTCAGCACCATGGACAGTGTTTATGCAGCATCTGTGTGTCTCCTCAACACAGATAAAGATATATATATATATATATATATATATATATATAACATAAATTGTTACTATCATGACATTCTGAATTGCCTTGTGTGCAATGTGCAGCCTGGAGGTTGGATGTGTCCCATTCCTGGCCTATAAAACATGTTGCTCCTCTAGTATCTTTGTGATTTTATACAGGTGCATATGCAACCACATCAATGGCTTTTTTTATCCATGCATGTGTTCATTTTTAGTGATCCTGTATTTTCATTAATTTCCACAGAACAGGAACTCTGCATGGTAGAAAGTCACAAGCCTTTACCTACCATCTCACACGGCTCCTAGCAACAGCTATAGTCTTAGCCCCAGCTGCTTTAGAAAAACCAAAAACCCTGACAGACGCAGGCAGAAATTGTCATGTGTATAAATCCATTAATCTTACTGGTATGCACTAGGGCTGCACAGTTCATCACAAAGTAATACATATCACAATATGACAAAGTACAATATCTAAATGAAAAGACACTGCAGTCATTTGATTAGGATAACATTTGTGGCAAAACAGCATTATGTTGAGATTCTGCAGTGCTGCAGAAATTTACTTGCCCAAAAATATTGTTTTATAAATGAGGAAATATATTTTATTTAATTTTAATCATATTTTTGTCTGATTCTTACAGTTGAAATAAAAATGCATAAACACTGTCACACAAATACTGTATACAGTATACACAGAACATATTTATGATTGAAACCGTTTTCCTACATCTTTGATAGATGTTTTCTGTAGCAGTAAAAAGTGAGACGTTATTAGCCATCACACAGAAAAGGCAGTTTCCCCTCAGTGAAAATATCACATATGTGTCAGGTAGATGTGAACCGCAGACCCAGGAAACATCATGCTGCCATGCTGTGATCGAAATGCCTCCAGAGTGATTCAACAGCACAGAGCCGAACATTTATTTACTTGAGTCTTACACATGGTCAGACAGTTGGTTTGCAGTGTGTGCGTGTGTGTGGTGGACAGGGATATGGTGACGCTATTCAGGCTGTTGATAAGTGACAAATTTGACCACTGCATGAGTTTTTCTTGCAGTATTTTCAGTGCGCTCACATTTATTTTTTTTCCAATCTGCTGTATTATATTTACAAAATGAAGCAGATTCTGTCATACATACAATCAATCATCAATATTCCATGCAACGTCTTCACCAGCTTTTTATTAAGATCATTTTCAGTTGCAATATTACATGATCAATTCAGAAACTGTAATGAATGTGCCTGTTTGGTGTTTCAATGTTATACCATTTAAAACAGCAGCTAGAGGATAAGTAATGTTTTTTTTAAACTCACAAAATAGCCTCTAGACAATTTTATCCTGTAAGAGATGTTTGGGCAAAATGGGGCCAAATACTAAAAGCATGTTTTATTTTTATTTATTTTATTATATTTTTATCTGCACACCAAAAAAAGGAACTAAATTATTTTTGTTTCAAATTACTGAAGCCCCCATTTGGCTGATTACTGGTGTAGAATGAATCGATACTGAAAGCACACTTGGCTTCAATACCTGCCACCATGTGACTAAGCAATCTGAAAGACATATGCAACTTGGAAGTGACGGTGTGGAGTTGCATTTAATGAGCACTGAGCCCTTCTGCTCTGGTTGATGTACTGCTTACATAAAAGAATAATTTAGCCTGTCGTAGATCATTCCAAATTGGTTGAGTCATTTCAAAATGTCATCAAATTCACAGTGTCTAGTCATTCTGGAAAAACAAATCAATCATTGGCCACAAATAATGACATGCTGAGGATTTGCAGGCAGTAGAAGGCCACGTAAACGCTGGGGTGTCAGCTGTAGATTTAATGTCCATCCCACCACTGCTGTCAAATTTTCTATATTATTTCAAAACTAATGACTTTACTTGTTTGCTTTTATGATTTTTATTCATTCAGATCATTTAATTTCCTGTTTTTACAAATTTTCAAATCTTACAATTCAACTAGAGATGTAAAAGGATAATGTCTTTCTTAATAGTGGTTATTAGCAGAGTTTCAGTTGTTACTTTTTTTTCACCTGCTTAAAATTTTATTCATTTTCAATTCACAACTGTTTTAAGTCCATAATAACATGTAAAGCAACTCCTATCAGTATATTTTAATTGGGAATCAATGAATGTCAAAGGGGTTACTTTATGAACTTGAAGTTTTGATTTATTTTGGTATTTTAGATCAAAGGAAGTACAATAAGCCTGATATAATGCAATGTGTACTTCGGAAATGTTAATGAGTTCTCTTTTACATGCAGGTTATATTTTAAGGCAAGTGAATGAACTGGGCTCCACCATTAACATACGTAAGCAGTTGAAATGACACAGGTGGTATGAGTAAGAGAACCAGTTTCTTGTTGCACAAGGATAATCAGCTGTCTTTTTCTAAAGTGTGTCACTAACTGACCCACAGTTCTGCTTTAATCCACAGTTAGTGCTTCCTTTGCCCCCTCTGTGATTAGTAAACTCATCCACCTCCCATTATAATTTGTCTTGTCTGAGACACAAAGACGAGGAGATCATTATGTCTGGCTAACTTTGTTAAAATGTGTAACTTAATCTATCCAAATTGAGTTATCTCTGTAGCCATAATATTTCACTCACAACAAGCCAGTGTCACCAATTTGTGTCTGGAGTAAAAGGTTATTTTGTTTAGCACAACCATTTTCTAGATGGTAGTGCGGTCAGATTCTGAGTTCAGTGCTCGTGTAGGTTATAACACCAGCAAATTGGCCACATCTAACACTTCTGGTGACATGCTGTTAGGCATAATGCATTTTCTTTACATTACTTTTATCCAGGTTGCAGAAAATGGTTCACACAAAATGGTGTAACAAAAGCAAGGGAGCTTGTGGCGAGAATAAAAATGATCACACTTTCAAACTGCTTATTTTGTGTCTAGATTTGTATGATTCCTCTAAACAATTTACAAACTTTGACACTGCTGTAGCACTCTTTTCTTAGTTTTTCGTGTTTGGATGCTAAACATGAAGCCGTGACATCAGCTTTGTTATTTTTCAGCTGCATTATATGCCTTGATGACCAGTGAAGTCAGTTCACTGCTGTAATGATTCTTCCACCATGCTGTCACCTCACAAACATGAGGCTTGTATCCAACAGTGTGTGATGCTAGCAATCAACCAACCAGTGGGTCAGATAGACACCAATCAACCATGGTCTCCATCTCACACAGCAGGACTGTCAGTATCAGAGATGGCCCGTACCACCTACAAGGTGCCATCTGCTCTGCATTTCATTTCAAAGCGCCTTTACTATCTATCTACTGCGTGGTGCATACTTTGGGGAATTTTTGAGGAGTCATTGCACATTTTACATTGTAAAGTTTAAATGCTATGGATCAATTTGTTTCTCAAAACGTAAAATATAATGATAACTATTGGGAATCCGACTCAAGGGGATGTTCCATTGGAAGAAACGCCCCCTCAAGTTGGAAATTCCAACTTTAGACTACAACTGTTATGTCATAGTCATTGGCTGCAGTAAAACTCGGAATTTTGGATGCACTTCTTTCTGCAGTGTAAGCCCATTCCTCTGTGTCTTGTTATGAAGACTCTGATCATGTGCTGCAAAAGCATGGGCAGGGTGCTCACACATAGGCAGGTCAGTTTCTGACCTATATATACACCAGAACATTATTATATAGTCCAAATGAAACTGTCAGTCATGTTTATTCCAGTATTGCAAGGTCTAGACACAATATAATTTCTTGATAGTTGTCAAGAGCTACATTATAGCTTTGTGATAATTTTCCCTTGATGTCTTCATAATACATATACAGAAGCAGCTCCATGTAATAATGGCTATGCTATAATGCAATATGTGTATATTGAGGACTAATTTAATTGGGGTTTAAATACAGATCTGGTGCTCATAGTGAGTACTTAAGGCAGCAGGAGAGTGTTTGTGGTGTTAACCTAAATTAAATGACATTATTGTCAATTTTTAAGGAATGTAACAATAAATATCCATATTGTTCAGGACTCTGGCTTTGCTGACACAGGTCCTAGTCACCTGTGAGATCAGTGTACTGAAATCGGACATGTTGACAGCAAGAAAATGAAAGCCCCCTTTAATTTCAGTGAACAAGAGTTCTTTTAGAGCTTTAAATTACCCTTTTGGTTGGATTTGAAGCTTCAGAGGAAAAACAACACTCTTTTACAAATTGCACTTCTAGATTTGGTCTATTTGAGCTCAACAGAAAAGTGTTGAAAACCTAAACGAAATTTCAGTTGTTAACACCTAAATTAATTAAGTTTATTCACACTAAACTAAAGGTTGTCTTGACAGAACACGCTATCTTTAGTTTGAATGAGCTTAATTTATTTAGGTGTTACCAACTGAAGTATTTTGAATGCTCGTGAGCTCACGTTATCAAGTTATCAAGCACAAGCAGACTTTGCACAAGCAGATTATATCCACCAACTGTGTTGATCTGAGGAAAGTAAAAAAAATAAGAAAAGGTAAAGTTTGCTTGCCTCTAGAGTTTGCTCTAAACCTGTAAATGCTGTATGTGTGTTTTTGTGTGCTTTCCTCTGCTTCTGGAACATTTTTTTCCAGTAACTGCCACTGCAACGCAATATGCATTACTGTGACATTCTATATTGTCTTTGATATTCTGACTGAGGATTTTACTGTGTAAACCGACTCAATCAGCACACATAAAATAGCAACAATATCCAACACACACAACACACATTATGCTGCATATATAGTAATTCCTCGCCAACCTACAGCAGCAGGAGAATACCTTGGTCTGCTGGCAGCCTTGACAGTGAAAGCCTTACATCCATCATGCCATATCGTTGTCTTAGGGTGCTTTGTTACTTTTTAGGGGCCTGCTCTCAGGTGAAGATAAATGCTGTAAACAGTCCTTTATGAATGGATAAATTCCCCCAGCGACGACATTGCTCCATGGCCCACCGTTAATAAACTGATTCATGGCGTAATCCACTCTCTCAAGCGTTCAGAGTCCCTTTTTACACCCCCTATTTATGTTTGCTGTTATTTTAGAGTCAGCTGAAAGGAACCACATGAGGTGGAAGATAAATCACGCTTTCCTGTTTTAATTTACAGAGGTGAGTGGGTGTTACATGAGCAAATTCTGTCCCAGCAAAAAGCACTGGTGAGGAGCAGCGGGGCGGGGGAAACCGGAAAGAAAAATCCAAGTCAGGCACAGCATTTTTCTCAATAACTTGCAAGCATTACAAACCCCATTGTCTGTAACCACAAAAGTTAGTCCAAAAGTGAAAGAGGATCTTGCACTTCAGCTCCCAGGAAGAGAATGTCTTTTGTCATTGTTATCCAGTGTCATGAAAAATTCAAGACCTTTTCTTTCATAGAAGTGAAAACATGTTTCAGAGATGCTGACAGAAGTTTCATGATTTTAGTGCTACTCTTATGTAAAATTTTTAAGGCTACAAGTCTGCCAGAATAGATGATCACTGTCTGAACCTTTTACTTTGGGCAAACATATTATATCAGTCACATTTCCCATTTTACAGTGGTGGGGAACTTTATTACCACTTGATCTGGTACAGCACATATGTAAAACATTGTATTATCCACTTATGCTTCTGGAAACAAAATTCAGCTCACAAACTAAACATAGAAGCCTCAGTTTCCTGACAGTGAATTATGTGAACAGGTTAAACCACTGGATTTTAATTCCTTAAGAGGTGACTTTTTTTTGTCTTCCTTCTTACACACCGTACATAGCACAAAAACCAACTGAATGAGTGGAACAGGCAAGTGCAAGCAGTGTGGGCCCTGCTCACAAAGGGATTTGATATGCAAATAATACTGACCCATGCCCCAGGTCTGACAGAGTGGCCATCTGTCAGCAAGCCACAGCATGGCTGGTGCACGAGACCTCCAACAGTATTCCCTTTGCCACCAGCCCTCTAAAAATAACCTGTTGTCTGTGTTTGTTGTTCCATTTATCCAGCGGGAATAATGCAAGGGTTATGTTTTGCACACCATGTCAATGTTTATGCTGGCAGTTTATGATACTCATATCCTAAAAGCAATTAAAATGATTTTCATTGGGACTATATTCCTCACCATCATGTTAACATATGGTGCAATTTACTGTAAGGCCTTTTGCCTAATCAGAATAAAACTGGATGTTGGAAAGAAATATGATCAAAGTAAAATTTTGAACAAATGGCATTCTTACTGTATGTAAGTTTACATTTTTAACCAGTGGGGTCACACTAGTTACAAATATATATACAGTATATACAATAGGGAAACATATAACTGAAAAGAAAAATTAACATACATTATATGTGTTAATTATACATATTAACACGTATATTTGGCATTGTTATACATTATTACTATGATTTGTCTCACAGGAGCAAAGCAAATAAAAACACAGTCTCAAACTTTCCAGTATGAACATCCAACAGTCACATAATGGTAATGGTACTGGTAATGATAATGATCATGATAATGATCATTATCATTACCACCAACACTGATGAAATATGAAAAGAGAACTAAAATGAAAGACCTTTTGTACACATTTAAAGATAAAGCAGGGCACTCAATGACATGTGCATGTTGAAGACTGTCACCAATAGCAGGATAATGTCCCCTTCATGAAACACTGGCAACTAACCTTGAAGTCAATACATAACGAACCCCTGTGCTTTAGTATTTCAATATGAAATGTTCTTAGAAGTGCGGCGCACACCAGGGCTGACCTTAGCTTGTGATCAGCAATTCAACTTCATAGGAATCATAGGTACAAGTACTTCTATTTTTGTTTATAATCATAGTTTACACTCTTGTATGCTACAGAATTCAAATAATTAAAAAAAGGACATTGATCACAATGTACAGAGAGTTAATTTAATAATCATTTGTGTAAATATATACATGAAGAGCTATGGTTGGATGCAATCATGAGAGTCCGGAATATATAAGAACAACAATTACACCAAAAAACAAAGTCAGGCCAGCCACATGGATATTGATTACTGTCTAGAAGCAGCACAGCTGAACACATTCAGGCTAATTAGTTGTTTCATTACAGCTGCTCATTACCATGTCTCAGGACTCCAGCAGAATAAAACACACTGGTCAAAATGAGAGTGAAACAATACTTGACCGTCAAGCTGTCAACAAGAAAGAAACAAGACTTTTCTGAAGAGAGGATTAAAATACTGGGTTAGCACTGGTAAAGATTTTAAAAGACAAAAGTATTGAACTGGCACCAGTGGTGGACACTCACCGGAGAGAATAAGGACATTTGCCATTGGGCTTCAGGTTGTTTTTGCAACAGGTCATCTTTTATGGGTTTTTCTACGGTCGATGCCCATATCGAACTGTTTAATAATAACTAATGATGCACAGAATTTTTAACTTAAAATCATTAACTTATTTTATTAGTTTATTAATAAAAACAATCTCCAATCTGCATTTTGTATTTGCACTGTTGTTCACTAATATATTTTAAATAAAAATAATTAACAGATAAATGAATGCGTCGTCAAAAGGTCAACTTCATTTAAGAAAAAAAAGGGGGTGAAAGGGGGGCCAATAATCAGTGATGATCAGATGTGAAGCAAAGGAGTTGCTGCATCATCACAACTCAGGCAAAACTCTTTTAACTTTCCTTTGTGTGGTGGCTACAATGCTGAAGAATGGTTGTTTTAAAAAACTAAATCTTTATAACCAAAAGTCAATCACATGATGTTTTTATTAATAAAAGTGGTATTACATACAGTATTTACTGCCCGTCAAAGTGTTTTAACAAATGAATGACAACATGCAATGTCTAAAATTGTTTAAAATGATGTAAAATGATGTAAAATGATGTAAATGAAGGTAAACATAGTGGCCAAATTAATAACTAGTCTGGTAACACGGAGGGTTAGGCTATGAAATTAGTGATGTAATGGCTTGGGGTCAAACATTGAGCCATATTTATTGATTCAGTCACCTCTGACCCAAAATTATGCTTTAATAACCAAGTATGTAGTCACAGCAGCACTGTACTTTATGTGATAGGTTCTAAATTATATCATCTTGGATATTGAAAAAGCACATGATAATTGTTCAGTCTTATAGCTTAACCAACTTTTAGTCCATTACATTAAGGTGCATTTTTCCCATTTCCTGTTTGTTAAACTGCTACAGACACTCATCACTCTTTATTATTTAGTGAGGACCATCATGAGAGCTGTGGCTTATAATGAATGGCTGCCTGTGAGATTTCACAGCAGAACTGAAAGCACAGCACATACACCACCTCTGTCCAAAACGTACAGTAAGTTAATATGAGCTGAGCTCTAAGTTGCAAAATTATTGATTAAATGTTTTCATCCATTCTACGATGAAAAGGAAAACCTTATGGCCCTCATTTCCTGCATAGTGAAAAGAGAAAAAAATAATGATTTCCTATTTGATATGCACATTTCTTTTTCATTTTCCCCCCTGCCTCTCTCTCTGGCGGAGTGTTGATTCTTGGGGAGCAGAAAGAGTGTGTAGCCTGGGCTTTATTAAAAGTAAGCTCTGTGTTTTCTGTTCAATACAGAGACAAAATTACAAAAACAACCCAATATGTTAGATTGTCTGGCTGCATGGTAACTATCAGGTGAATTATTAGCTTTTCCTGTCACTGTTCTCCCTCTTTTGTAATGTAAAGTGGTTGAGACTCTTTGAGAGAAGGGTACTGTGCTGCTTCTATAAACATCTTTTCTTCTATTGCTCACTTCCCTGGAACATCTGCTATCTCAGAGGCATAAAAAAGCAAACTGCGTCCTCAGTAAACCTAATTACAGGAGAGGTTTGATCAGCTGATTTTGGCCTTGTTGAATAACCTATGCATCTTCTTCCTATACGGGGAATTAGTATAGATTACTGCTGTGACTACAAAGCAGATTACACAATATGCCTTTGTATAACAGCAGTCTAAACAAATAGAGACAAACCTTGAATTGCAACCAAGCAAAAACATGTATTTACAATATATTCATTTGTGATTGATTTGTACATCAGTGATTTATAACTGAATGCAAAACTCCAGTTTCCAGTTTCATATTTGAAACATTTATTAGTGTTTTAATAGAAAAACATTACTTTAATATGATTTTTCTTGTATGTAATACTGTTACATTCATTCATTCACCACATGAGGGTTGCGGGGGGGTGCTGGTGCCTAACTCCAGCTGACATGGGGCGAAGAGCAGGGTGCACCCTGGACAGGTCACCAGACCATCGCAGGGCCACATAGAGTGTCCAATTGGCCTAATCCCCAAATCTGTGTGTTTTTTGGACTGTGGGAGGAAACTGGAGAACCTGAGAACATGCAAACATACAAACCATGCAGAAAGGCCCTTGTTTCGACTGGGTTGCGAACCCAGGACTTCCCGCTGCTAACAACTACACCAACTGTGTGGCCCATACAGTTATCTCATCACTCTAATGGTACAAATAATTAATGTTAAAATATCCAAAAGTGTAGTAAAAAAAGGCAACTGGACTTCGTTGAATTTCTTGAAGACGTTGAAGACGTTTCGCCTCTCATCCAAGAGGCTTCTTCAGTTCTCTTGGATGAGAGGCGAAACGTCTTCAAGAAATTCAACTAAGTCCATTTGCCTTTTTTTTTTACTACACTTTTGGATACCATGACCTGGATGACTGAGAATCTTCACAGACAATGTTAAAATAGATTATGTTTTTAAACACAGTGATCTAACACAGTTTTAGGATCAGACATTACACTGGATGAACAGTATTATCGAAGTTTCACCAGTACTGCACAGTTGAATAAAAAAAAATCGTGAGCTTGTTTCAGGAGCTCCACTGTAAGCCAAAGCAAAAGCCTAACTTCATGTTCTACTTAATGACATATGAACTTTGTTTCTTTTTCTCTGTGGACATTCTAGTTTATGTTGGTCTCATCAGTGCATAAAACTTTGTTCCAGAATTTTGCAGCTAATCTTGATTCTAACTGTTGATGAGTGGTATATGTATGTATCCAGTGGTAAGGCCTTCATAATTCTGTCCGTATTTTTTTCATGAAGTTGGTGTTAACACCACTGACTGCTGTTTTGTTTTTTTGTTTTTTTACAGCTCTCACAATATTTCTGATATCAGCTGCAGGCATTGTCCTTAGCAGACCTGTTCAGCATGTGTACACCGTAAAGCATTGTTTGTATCTTTTTTGCAGAAAGGATCAACTGTGCCCATTTATATGCAATAATTGCGATGTATTTTTGGTCTTTTCTCAGCTACAGAATGTCTTGTTTTCCTCCCAACGGGAGCTCTATGAGTCATTTTATCATTTTCAACAACTAATGCAGACCTCGCAAGTGTAACCTGTGTACTGTTTTGAGAGGCTCTGCAGTTGGCAATAAAAACAGCATAATTGGCCTTGTTATGTTTTTCAAGAGGAAACATTGGACATGTGGTCATAAACAGGTTTTAGGGTGGTCTCCTTTAAGAATGTATTCCAGTTATCATTAAAGATAAAGTAGGCAGTATGTTTTGCCAATATTGACCAATGATTCCATGACTATCTTTGACTGGTCACACATCTTCTTCTACTCTGATGTGTTCCTTATATCAGCTGGTGGTCTGGCCTAACATTGTTCCTGTGCAGAGGGATTTTGAAGGCAAATTGGATTTAGTAACTTCTGGTCCTATGTTCTGAAAAGCAGTCTGTCAGACTTTGTGATTACTGTTGGCTGTTCTATTTCAATTGTTTGCATACAAGCCCTTTTGGTGAACAGGCTGCCACTCTAACACTGGCAATCCTGCCTCAAGCTTTATGAACTGATAAATCTTTCTTTCTCAGCTGTTAGTCTACTGAAATCAATGACAAATAATCTCAAACAAGGATCTAATTTTAGACATATATACAGTGATTGATGCAATGAGTGTTTTAGAAGGTGTTCCATCTGCAGTGTTTGATGTCAGACCGTGTGACAGAATCCCAGGCCTCTTCAGGGTCTGTTCAAGGTTATTGCATGGTGGGAGACTGTGGTAAGTTATTAGTGTATTTTAAAGGTGATTATCTGCATGATTTTATGTTGTGAAATTTAAATTTCTTTATCGTGTTGGAAGTGGTTTGATTTAAAAAAAAAAAAAAAAAAAAAAGCAAGAAGTTGTGAGAATGGACATCCTTGTGTGATGAAGTGTGAAGCTCAGTGTGCTGACCATATGGCAGATGGAGCTTTAGGTTTATTTTGGCTTTTCTGCAAAAAAGTAGTAACAAAATATCTGTATCTGTCCATATAATTCAACCAGAAGTCCATCTGGCCCACAATATTTTGCTGTTTGCTGTCTGTCCAGGTAGCATTCATATTAAATCCAGGTTCTTTAGAAATGTTTCTCTGATGAGGGTTAACGATCTTAGGAGGTAAGTTTGCTGTGAAGTTTGTGCAAGACACACATTTTTGTACTGGTGTTATTGGTATATACTACATGTGACATGACTGAAGAGTGACAGTAATGCTGAAATTTTGTTCTAAATATTAAGTTTGCAGTTCAATTAAAAAATATGTATACATTTGTTTTTATTGTTAGTAAACTAACTAGAGAGCCTATACTTTTGCACACTGATCTATTACAATTGTTAAATAAATAAAAAATGCAGGCCCTGCAGATTGTGTCTTAGGTGTGATATTAGGTGTCTGCCAGCGGGAGGGAGAAGAATGGCTGGAAATGGCATGCTGGCCTGCATTTTAAAAGTTCTAGATGATTTTTGGTTCTAAGTTACTGAACATTATTGGCATTGTAGGTGACATGAAGATGGGTATCTGTATCACAGCACTGTTCTTTTGGTCCCTGTAATTGTGCATTTCCTTTGAAGGTCATGAAAAATTTTACAAATTAATAATAGGGATGTCACTTTTTATTTGAAATGTGATATTTTGAATGTGTGGATGTAAATATCATGTTTGAGCTGTAACGACCTGTTCGAAAATGTGTGACAGAGTCTCATAGATTTGAAGAAGTACCCCTTAGGATCCAGCAGAGGGTGCTGGTAAGGTTTCTGACCATGTCATACTATATGACAGTAACCAAAACAGCAGTAGCAGCAACAGCACATTGGAGATGCAAGCATACATCAGGAAGACCAAGGAAGATAGCAAGCCACTGCTTTGGTGTAAAGACTTAAGAAAACTGGCTTATAAATATTTGCGTGTTCCAGGGACATTTTGTTCATTCTGAGCCCATTCTCATCCCCATTGATAATTTGGTAATGTTTTAAATTAAAAGAGAGCTGAAATTAATCCTGATCAGGTTGACGGACTTGTGTTTCTGGCAAATAATAGTAAAAATAAGTTTGGGCTGTTTGCCTTGACTGTCAATCCTAACTTTATTACATTTTAGTTTAAAGCTGTCAGAGCCTCCTCCTGTTGTCACTGATTTCCTTTATTGCATCTTACTGTACTGCAATGTTATGTTGTATGTCATGAATACCAGCAGCGTAAATAAAGTGTTATTATTTTGTTATTGTTATTAAATTGTTGATAAAGTTGGTGGAGCAACAATGGAGAAACACAGTATGGGTCATTATAAATTTATTTGAACTTGATTTATTTTGTAAAGTGACAGCTCTAACCCATGTTAGGGGAAAAGGCAATTCAAAGGAGGTTAGTGGGTTTTCTTTCTGAAACTCTTTTCACAAACCTCTTTAGGCAACTACTGTATGCTTATATGTAATTCCTGCTTGTTTTTTTGTAATAATATCCCCTAATCTATTATGTGTTTGTGCATAATAATGTCTTCATTAGCAGCAAAACCGATGTAATTGTAAAATCTCAATTACAAAATATCATAGTATCACAATAACACAGTCCTAATGTCAGCAATATACTGGCAACAGACAATAACAAGATTATTGTGGCATTAATATCCTTGACATTAATAGAAAACCAGTAAATTACACTGCAAAGGCTTGTCATCTTGATAGCTTTTGTACTTGTGCATCCCACTACTTTTTCTTTTCTTCCACTGGCTGAGACTAATTGCTCCTGCAGCTAGCACTGACATCAACATTTATGGAGGGAGGGTTACACATATGGTAAGCCTGTATTTCAGGTCCTCTACCTCCTTTTGCAATAACATTTTATTTTTTATTACATTATTTTCCTTCACTCCTGCTTATTTACCACTTTTCAGTGGTTTGCCAGAGGAAAAGCACAGAGGGAGCATGTAATGGGAATATGGAAGATGTGGTACTATGAGTCTGCAGGGGCGAAGGTGAGGTGATGTCTCAATCTATGATCCACCTCCCACATTTTTTTTGAATTTCACCTGCTGCCCTTTTGATTGTCACCCACGCAACTACACTGACTCTTAAAGGCAGTAAGAGGTTGCAATTGAAGTGTAAAGCATTTGTTTCAGTTATTGGTGGGAAAAATCCATGCATGATATACTGTATCATGATATTTTTTTATGATATATATTTCTCCCAGCTGATGAATAGACACAGCTGAAAGGAGCAGTTGGCAGTTTACCTCAGAAAGAATTGGAAGTTCTCTTAGGTAGTTAGCTGTGGCAACTGGTCGTCTGTCTATAGCTACAGTAGCAGTTGACCTTGATGACTCAAATCCTTCACTGAAATACTGGGAGTTCTGTATATCAGTGATATCTGCCATCCAAGCTTTTGAAAAGACTTTTGTCTGTTTCATTTGAAAAATTAATTTGAAGGTTCATATTTGTCTTGTGTTCTGTTTTGAGAGGCTGTATTCATTTAAGCCCAACATTTATTTTTTTTATTTTATTTTCTTACAGCAATAGATACATTTCAGACTGACTGGCATGTGGTGTGCATTGAGTTTGGAAATGTAACTCATGGGTTTTGTATCAAGAAATGTATCATTCAGTTTTGGTTTATGGAGGAAAAGGAAATCACAATCATTGACATGATGGAATCACAATATTTGTCGAATCCCAATAAATCTAAATCGCAATACCAGTTGAATCAGTACTAGAGTATTGTGACATAAACAAATTGTGACAAAAGAATGATATTCCAGCCCTAGTTTCAGTACAGTCAGTGCATAATGTATTAGCAGGCTATGCAAAGCAGCCCAAATGTTTGCACATCCCTGTATTCAGTGTTCTCATTTCTGTGACATTGACCTCATCTTCCTGACAGGGTGCTGGGAAATCAATTCAGTGCTGTATAGATGCAACAGACTGAGCGTATGACTGGCTGTTAATAATTCATCTATCTTTGCAACATGTGGGACTTCATCCAAGACAACGAAAAGGTGTCTGAGGATGTGAAAAGTTTTTATTCTCAGCTGAATTAATCCTCCTCCTTCATTGTCCTGTTGTGAGATTCTTGAGATGAGCTCGGCAGATGAGCACTATAAATTATAAAGAATTCAATGCGCTTTAACATTGAAATACTGGCATAATGTCCTCAGACAATACAGCTACAGCATGTTACCTGATGGCTTAATAGATAAGGTCATAACTCCGTTCACCATCTCTGTCAATCAAAACCTCCCTTTACACTGTTGCAGTCCTTACACTAATTTCCACAGGAGTCACAATGTAGGCATGAAAATATTAATGTCATATTAATATACACTAAGAAGGTAATAATACAATAACTGTAACAAATAGTTAACAAATAATTATAATTGAATTAATCATTTCATTATTATACCTATTATAATGGAGTAATAGTAGAAAATTCCCTGGTCTCATATAGACATTATTTAGAGCTATTACTTAATTGATTACTTGATTGACTCGTTTGGTCATTAGAATATGAAAAATTCAGCTGTTTCTGAAATAGTTTCAGGTTTCGAATTTATTCTGCTGGGAATAAAACCCTTTGCTCCGGAAACATTGGTATTTAAAAAAAAAGATTTTGATATTCTCCATAGAAAAAAATACTCATATTTGTAAGTCCACTTTTATAAGCTAAAACTGAATTATTGGTTATTTTTTGGCAAATAAAAATTTCATCAAAATTGTTATTACATTTGGATTGTTCAGGATCATTGGCTGTGGCTCATGTTTACTTTGACCTTCCACAGTTAAGTAATGTGAGAGAAGTCGTGGTGCTGTCATTTATCAGACACAAAGACCTGGCTGAGAGTCCGTTCGTTTCCTTTGCTGCCTGATGTTGTCTCACAACTGCAATTTTGCTAAATAAGTGTCCTTGTCCTCAGGTGACACAGGATCCACCTTGAGAAAAAAATCCCTCGTATTCCATTATACCTCTTCCTTTCAGACATCCAGAGTCACAGTTACTTCAGAGATCTATCATTCCTCCCTGGACTTGCACAGAGACGACAAACCAAGCCTCCTCCATGACCATTCATTTCCACAGCTACTTGCACAATCTCCTCTGATCTTCTATAAAGCAGAAGGAAGTGAAAAACAATTATCTCTGACAACATTTTTCTACTCTCCCGCTGTCTGCCCAGCAAAATACTGACACTAAATGTGTTTCAGTCTTGAAATATGATTTGCATTCAAGCTGATTACAAAAGAAATAGGCCATTCAGTTTGTTTGTGAAAAGACTACAGGGAGTAAAGAAATTTTTATGCCTTTGTCAAAGAAAATTACTGATTCACATATTGTCGCTTTGGCTTATAAAAACATTTGTTTTTTGCAGATTTCAGATCACATATTCACTGATGGCACCGAACTCATGCAGCCATATTAAATGAATATGCACTGCTGTTTAACCCCCCCCAACCCACTTTCAAGCCCCAGTAGTATTCTTCTCTTCAGCTGATGAAAGAGATTGCTTGGGTCTTGCACTAATGAATTGCCATTATTATTAAATGATGTTTGTAAATTATGACCCAGTTTGCTCCCAGTGAATGGTGCAGAAACTAAACCCATATCGTCAATTAGGAGCTCACAGACACTGCAAGCAGTTACTTGTCTTGAGTCAAAATTGTTTTGGATGCAGGTTGGAGGCAAACCTATTTGTAGCTCAATGGCACAGCCTTGTGGTGCTTAGGCAAGAAACCTAATTTTCCTTTAAAATCAATGTTATCAGCAACACATTACAATTATTTAATATTTTTTTATTATTCTTATCATTTCTAAGTGACTGTTTTTTTTTAGTTTAACTATAAATCAATAACCCAGCATTTACACATTTAAAAAAATAATAGATGTGAATATGGAATTGCAGTTCATGAGTATAATTCATTGGTCAAAGTTTCTAAAGGACTAACACATTTTAAATGCATGTGTGCATATGTAATCGTGACTTCTTCATTAGGACGGATTTTTTTTGTATCCCATCCTCAGCCACAAGGGGGAAGAAGAGTGGAGCAGATGCAAAGGCTGAGCTTCTCATCTCAATGATCAAATATTTCTTTTTCATTTGAAATTCTGCTTTGTTGTTAATGATGTTGACAACAACTTCAGTCAACTTTTGAAAATTCTGGCGGCTGAGCATATGACAAATGCAAATGAGCAAATGTTAATTAGATTTGATCTTTTTTTTTAATCTTCCACTGCAGTGTGTTGGTTATTTTTCCTGCCTGAGAATTGTGGGATTTCATACTTGCATGTTAGGGTCATCCTTGCAGTGACACCTTGTGGATGCAAGCAGATGTATGGAATATATTTAATCTCAACTTCATCCAGACATTAACCTACATTACAGTCTGCAACAATCAGCTTCTGTCTTTCTTTATTTAAATCAAAGATGGTATCATGGGAAGGCATTCATAGTATACAGTAATAAAATAGCAGTAGTAGTAAAAATATACAGATAAAACACAAATAGCTCAAGTAACACACCAATACACAATAAAATGTGTAAAAGTGTAGCATTTGTCCTGTTTTTGACCATAATATTTCAGCATCATAAATCTGACTTCTGATATATTGTCCATTGATAGATTCATGGTAACATTTAATGCATATATGGTATGTTCTGTTCTCCTCTATACATAGTGAATTCAAAGCAGCTGTTAATTCAGGGTGTAGTTTGACACCACACTGGACTCAAACTGACCCCAAACAACTCAGCCATAAACAAATACACAGAAGCTGTTCCATGGGCCATTTTATAGTTGCTTGGACAGCTGTGTTGACACACTGCTCTAAAATGAGCCAGCCGTTGATCTAATGTGAAAGGTCCTATGACAAACTGGGACCTTGTTGTTCCTTTCGATTTAAACAAAGATGCATTGGAATGAAAATATCCCCCGTCCTGACGTTTGCAATGTGCATGGAGACTAAAGCAAGATACTAAAAAACGTAACAAAAGTGCAAAAGTGTACTGGTGGTTTTAAATATTAAATCAAATTAACAGAGGCATAAAACATGCTATACCACTTAGTTTAGATTAGAGCTATAATTCAATAACAGTATATATCATGGTATCCTTTTCTTTAATATCAGTATAACAAAGGTTCCGTAGATAGAGACATAATGTGCACATGCATTGAGACACAACACATAATTACTATCAATGTCAAATTTAAAGTCAATCTTTATCTGACATCTAATGATAACTAATGATAACTAATGATAATGACTGAGTTGAATCCTTTTTATCCCTATAGATTTACTTTGGATTCCATTGCAGTCCATCTCAAATGACTGCAGATGAAATGTGGATAGGCCTGAAAATAAACGGAACAAGGTGACGAAAACTCTGCTCTTGTGTTTCTGCCCTTGGATATTTCTGACATATAATCAACATTTACAACTCCGCATCCGCATGTCCAAAAGAAGAGGGTGGTCAGGTAGTGTGGCATTTATGAAATTTACAAAGTGTATTTATACATTCACCTTTCATTACCATATACTATGTATCTACACTCTGAAAAACCAAACCTCCCGGGAGTGAAGGCTTTCTTCACTCCACTCCCCATACTTACACTGACCAGATGTCTGTCCCACGCAGCAGAGTGGATATAAAGTGTTTCCAGCCATAATGTGTGAGAGTTCATTGATCGCACTCCAATGAATCATGTCAAACCCCCAGAGAATTAATCCTGCTTTATCGTTACTGAGAAAACATTGTCCATTTAGGGGAGGTAATTCTTAAGAAAATTCTCATTCTCTGGAATCATTTGGGCTTTTCTGTGAATAATGTACCACCCCATCCTCTCACTTTGTTTCACTGTGTGTGTATACACACACACACACACACACACACGCGCACACACACACATATATATATATATATATATGTGTATATATATATATATATATATATATATATACACTCCTGCATCTGTAACACATTCACAGTGAGTATTTCATCAGATTCCAGCAATAACTTCATTCAATTTGGCATAGATTTTTGTTCCATTCCATCAGGACAAAATGGAAGAAAATCTCACTTAATGTCTATTTTGTGACACAACCCTGCAATTTGACGAGACTAAATTATAGTAAGTCTTGTGGAAAATACTGAATCCATGCTGTCATTCTGGGACTTTTATTATTTTCTTAACAGCTTAAAGTGAAATTGTATTATCAAACTGCCTGGTTATGTGTTGATCCTCAGACCCTGAATGTCGTTTTGCCCCATGTAGACATACTGTGTGTGTGTGTGTGTGTGGGGTCACATTCCTGAACCACTGAGGCAAAAAAGGAAATGATGTCATTCTTCCCAGACAGCCATGACTCATTAGTTTCAGGCTGCATTTTAATGTTGTCCCATATTTGAGACATAGCAATTTCATTGTCTTGGCAGTGCCACAGTCGCTCTGTGAGGAAAACACCTGGACCATTTCTCCCTCAACACCATTTTCCATGTTTTATTCTATGTGCATGAAAAACCAGCCAATTCTCATGCTTGTCTAGGTAACAGACCACAGACTGATTACTTCTTCTGATCTCTCTGGTGATTCTCATTTTAGTGCCAGGTTAGCAGGCTAAACTGTTTTACGTCTTGTCATACATTGCCATCTTCAGCAGGGAGTGTGCCACAAATTGAGAGCAATATACTATACAAGCTTATTGTTTTTCATTTCTTCATTACTTAACTTAAAAATGATTTCAGATCATTATTGTTAATTTGCAGATTATTTTTCTTTGGAAGAATTTTAATTTAGAATTTATTTTAATTTTTAATGTGAGTGTATATGCACATTTTTGCTTTTGCAATTCAGGTGAATTAATCTAAATGTAAAACATGTATATATGTGCAAATTACAGTTTAATTTTATGCTGGGCATTTCAAGATAACAAGATCAGATAAAGCAGTAAATAGGCCGTTTACATACAGTACACACTTGCAGGCAATAGTATGAAAATTCTTTCAGGTGCAAAGTCAGAGATTTCAGTAGCTGAATCAAGACATTGTTGGTGGGATATGGGGAAATAGTGTATATATAGTAGGATGTAACTGGCTTCCTGTGCAAGTGAAAATTATCCAAAATATTGTGCGTGAATTGCACATAGGCAAACATATGCCAACTACTGAAATACCCCAATTACCTCAACCTACTGGCTGAATCTAATGAATGCCCTCCATTCATCAGACTCCATTCTCCTGAGAGTGTGAGTGGGTGTAATGCAGTGGTTTTCCCTGTCTAGAGCAGATTCCTGCTGATGATATGCTTGTATGCATCTATTTGTATGGTATGTAAAGTTTTTTTTTCAAGTTACATTATGCAAATATGAATGACAAAGATAGGGATTTGCTAAATTTATATATTTTACCTAAATCTTGCAGTAGATCGGTCCTTTAAATAGTTGCTGTTGTTTTTTTTTCATGATTAAAATGCCAAGAAAGTTTGAAAAAGGAGAGAATTCTCTCTTCTAGAAGCTTCTGTTGAAGGATTTTATTTGCTATAGTGATCAGTGATACTCTACTTACCTCGTTATAAAACAAAAGCTTTTAAAGGTCCAATATGTAAGAAGTAGGTGAAATTATTTTATTTAGTAGAACCTGACAATAAAATAATTATACTTAATCATCCATCACCTGATTTTATGAATTGGTGTTTTTCATTAGACCACAATGTTTTACCTATAACCCACAATCTTTTGACTTTTGATGCTAATTGAAGGCTACATAGACACTCTAACAATAATAACATAAAGGATATTCAACTACAACATGCAATTGCATCAATAAATGTTGCTAACTTTTGCAACTCTTGCACACATTTTAAAACTTTCTGCAATGTTGAGCAGCATCCGTCAAAACCTATTCCTTCCCAGACTGAAATGTCTAGGAAAACTTCTGTCCATCCAGACAAGTTTCACCCACATTCAATTAAATTTAAAGTTGAGTTCTGAGAATGGTTAAAAGAATACTACCTGTAAAATTTATATTTGTATTATTCTTCACCATGACGCTCAAATCCATTTGGAATCATTATCAAGCAACAGAAATACAGAAAAGTGCCATATGGGAAACTTCTCAAACAATATGTTCCTATCCAAGACATATGAATCAGGTCAGTGTAGCTTGTAAATTAAGTTTAGAACTTAGTTTTTCCCCCCAGTTCACTTTTCAGTTCAAGACTGGGTTAATCATCTACAACTGTGTAAGGAAAGGGGCCCTAACTAGAAAAGATTAATTAACAGCTTACGTTAGTCCAGCTGCTTTATTAAGTATTCTGACAGCTTTTTAAGACAAGCAATGAATTTAACAGGAATATCAATAGACTTCATACTATATGTGTCATTAAATTCCATTATACAACAGGTAAAGACCAGTAGATTCAAATACTGTATATGAAAGTATGTTACCCTGTATTCAGGTTTGAAAAGCTAGCAGAGAGCTTTTTGTTTCATTGTATTTTGCACCATTACTGTTCCCTCTCTACATTGGCGTATTTTCTTAACTTCAAATGGTCCAGTTAATTTAAATGCAGTCTGTATAGGAGCTCAATTATTTTTCTGCCCCATAGACTTTGAGCCAGGTTGCAGCCTGTAAGAGGCTCCAAACAATGAGGTGTGAAGTACTGTTGTAATTGTCTGTGTACCTTTGTTATGGAGAGAATGCTTGTTGAAGGCTGCATGATCAGAGGCTAGAGGTAGGCCTTTGCACAAAAAGGGGTTGTATGTACAAAAGTGGAAACATGTGTATGTCTGCAGTGCACATGCATCCTGCGATAAATCATACATTTTTGTGGAATTTTGGCACATAAATGAGCTCACTGGCTGCTCCCAAGCCGCATAGAAGAAGATATTACGCTGCATGCTATTCATAACATTTTAATCAGTGGTCTCAGATGCATTTATAGCACCAGTTTAACGACAGAAAGTGGTGAGGAGAAAAGAAGCAATCAAGAAGGAATCAAGGTCTGAGAGAGAGAACTTTTGACCTTGCGAATCAGACTCTTTCTTTGTATTCCTGCAAAGTTGTTTTGCTGGAGAGAGCTGTGTGATTTCGAGCTTTCACACAACACACAACTCCCCTTGGTCAGAAACCAAGGGGAGTTGTGTGTTTATGTGTGCGTGCTGTGTGAGGTGGAGAGGGCGTGGGTGACGGCAGGGGTGGAGCTCCCATTTGCTGCCTGTTATGACCACCACTTGACTTTGGTCTTGTGCTCTAGCCTGCACGTCTGTGTTAACCAAACCCTGACCTTCAAAGACTAAGTGTATTCCTCACAAAATAGGAAGAGGACCCTCATCTAAGTTCAGGTCCACTCTCTAATTTTATCAAAGCAAGCCTAATCTTACACAGAGCAGGATTTGACACATACAAGCAACACAGTTTAATTCTGGGTGCAACAAAAAATATGAAATAACTAACATAGAGCATTATTGACATTTTGACTACTTTGACTACTACCCTATAAGTTAAGTGTAATACAAAAAATGTATTTATGAGTAGACGTGAATGGAATTGTCAAATGGCCTCATTGGCTAAATAGAGAATGTCTGCATTTTTTGCAGTGAAATGTTTGTTAAACTGAATTTTTTTACTGTATTGTTTAATGTAAATACTTTCACTTTTATAGAGTGTTAGTGATGTTTGGTTCCAGGCAAATCCCTGTCATAAAATCAGATGCAAACACTGATGTAACATTTAAATGCTTAAAATCTAATGTAAATGCTCCTACTCATATATAACAGAGTCAAGTCCCCCCTCATGAAATCCAGTATTTAAGTGTTGCATGGGTAGTTGCACTTGACCCAGATCATAATTTATCACATCTAAAGTTTTGAAAGTCAAAGGAGAGTAGTATGGCTGGGTGCCCAGGTGGTGGCAGGATGCCACGACACAGCTACAGTTACAGCTACAGACCGCAACGTCCAGTGTGGAAGATTCAAGCAACAGAGGTATCCAAGGGGAATAAAATCCATCACTTGTGGTTGGTCTTTCAAGTTAAGCCAAAAAGGCAATTAGAAGGATTAGGGTGGATCACAACTGGTTTTGTCTTGATGAGCTGTGGTCACCAGATTGCTACTCTGCTGCTGTTTTGCTTCTGGCTTCCCAGAGATTAACAGGTTCACATGAAGAGCTCACAATAAACAGCGTTACAGGGGGATTCCTCCTCGTTGGTATCTGGTAGGACTTGAAGAAGTGCTAACTGCAAATCCGACAAGAGCCACATGATTTGAATGTACAATTAAATTATACAACTGGATTGACAGTCAGTGGGAGAATGCTCTCTATGGCATGGGGTCAAGGGTAGTGATGGGAATGTTCTCATGTCACAAAGCCCTGCTTGAACCCTGCTTCTTTCCTCTTTCTCAGTGAACATAGCACAGTCTGGACTGTTGCAACTACTCATCCATCATCGAGTTTATATGTGGCATAAATATATACTTATACACTCGGAAAAATTGACTGTGGTTGATGCATTTCGTGTTCTTGGATGAGCCCGTAGCCGCCTTCTGGCACATTCAGGTTAGAGATATTTAGCCCAGTCTTTCATTACAGAATCCACAAGTTCAGATAGATTGTTGCTACTGTATGTTTGCTCTTTAAATTCTGCATGTGTGATAATTTTAAGGTAGCACAATGATATTTTCTTGGATAGCTTCCTCCATTTCAAAGATGAATATTCCTTCTCTAGAGCTGATATGATGCTGTTGGAATGCACTAACAGTTTTCAGGTCAGAAAATTGCAAAAACCTACAGTAAATCAAGTTCAGGAATTGTAAATTTCAGAAGGCAACGGCAATGTCCTTCATTATATTCTTACTGTGTCTGATGATCTCTTACCACACATACACCCAGAGTGCCCCACTTCTACAATACTTATTATTGTAGATGGTCAAGGTTGGAATTTTGGTCAGGTTATTTTTTTGTCCATCTGTAGTAAGGACAGCAAAAGTCACTCAAAGCCTGTGAAACATGTTTAACTCCCAAGTCTTGCATATACATATAGGAGTGTTCATCGCAGAAATGAATATGTTTGAATATGTATAAGTATGTAGTCTCTTTTAAATAAAAAAAATATATAATTTTAATAAACTTGTGCACTGTGGGTTCTATAGGGTCTTGCTTTATGGAGGCAGTCATTTTGTGCAGCCATGTTTCTACAGCAGCCCATAGAGAGAAGCCATCCAGAGCTTACTACAGAAAAACAAGCAGAAGCTTACTACAAAAACACAGAGGACTGGCTCCTCCCATATAAACCTGATGCAAAAACTATCAAAGCACAAGGAGAAAATGTCTGTATTTATGAGAATCTCATTATCTTATGGACAAATCAACTTGTTGACGATGACATACTTTCTGTGCAAAAGCCACCATAGCTCCCTGATGCTCTTACCAAAGGAAGGAAGAAACAGTGCTGTCCTGTGTTTGTTGCAGTCTGCAGTCGCATCATTAGATATCATTTAATTCTTGTAGACTGGACCTTTAATTCTGGGCAATAAAGTGTCAGAGACACTGAAGTTAGCATAAGAGACTGTATATACTATGGCAACCCTTCTAGTGGGATCTATTGGGGAAAAAAATATTTTTATCATGTAATGTATGAATGATTGTTTATTTATTGTTTTTTTTTAAATTGTTTGAGTTCATTTATGCTAAAAAGTTAGTTAGTTTGAAATTAAAATAACCCATTTAGGCCATCCTCAGGATCACTGCCCCCAAACATCACATTCTTGTGATTTCATGTAACCGTGGGTGGCCTTCTACAGTATTGTGGCAAACATCACAAGTTAACTCTGACGAAAGTAGAAAGGAAATTGTCTCCATATAAACAAAACAGAGACAAAGTTTGTTGACAGCCCTTCAGAAGCATTACAGAAAGAATCATCTGACATCTGGGTGATTTCGCTGGCTGTCTCAGGGAAACATTTGGGCATTTCATCACTTTCCCCATATTTTAAGTAGTGTTTTTCACTCTTGCAATAGATTAGTAACACTCTTATTTTCTCACTGTCTGTGAACAGACAAAAATCTATAAATCTTTGCCTTGAAAAAATAGTGTAAACCTTGAATGACATCAAGGCAAAAGTTGTACTCAGAAACAAGACTAATGAATAGCAGTATATTTTATTCAACACATCAACTTTGTACTTTACCTGTAGATGTTTGACTGATTTCCCGGGTGCTTCATTACTTGTCATACACAAGAGCGAATGATAAATGTTTTCAGCACAACTGCTCTTGGTTAACACGTTGCATCACTGTGCAGTAACAATGTGGAAATTGATTTGATTTAATAGTATGGGAATAATTTTCTACTTGGAGGGAAACATTATGGTGTTATTGTCTTATTTATAATGCGATTTCAGATTTGGTACTAACAATGGTAATAGTGTGGTGTAATATTACAGTAATAGCATGTTATATCCAGGTAATTGCTTGGTAATAAAAAGTACTGTGGGCTACCATTAGTGTAATACTCTCACAGGATAATGTGTGTGAATTAATATTGATAATTACTATATCACAAAGGTGAAATTTATCCTCTCATATGTCAGCCACACATTTCCATTGTAATTACCAAGCTCTGATTTGGTGCTATAGACTATAAGACAAAGGCAAAATTATCACCAAACTATTACCATATTGTTAGTGTGCTGCAGTGTAGTTTTACATTGTACTGTCAGTGATATTATTGCCAAACTATTCACTTCACAGTGTTTAACTGTTTGACCTCCAGTTTAGAAGTGGTACAGACAGTATGCACCCACATGGGGGCTCTGAGGATCTGAACACCGGCCTTCTGTTGCTCTCTCCTCTTTTGACCTAAGACACGTAGCCTCCACTCCACGTATACAAGGGCACACACAAAGACTCTCATCCTGACATAAAAACTACACTACACTCCCTTTTTCCTCATCTGCATTTTGACTTGTACCGATTGAAGAACTACAAAACAGACTAAACACAGTAAGGAATAATTCAAAAGACCCCAAAATAACTCATAAAAGGCATGTTGTGTGACTTGTATTTTTCTCTGCTTGCTATAAATGGAGCTTTTGTGGCTTCTGACAACTCCCTATCCTCCACCCATCTTCTGTTCTGCTTTTGTCTTGTACATAAATCAATATCTGTCTGCGAGTGTGGGGCTGCTGATTGTTTTTACAGAGCGTCTCTGTGTAATTTGGCTAAATGGTACTTGCACCCAGTTTACTCAGTGATGGTAAACAGTCTGGCTGGTAAAAAAAAAAAAAAAAGGGAGTGAGCCGATATTCTGCAAGCATACTATCAGCTATAATTGGTATTGTGAACTGTGTACTTGATTACTTACCTGGAAGATAGGCATAATGGCAGCTTTGAAATAATAAGCACTGTTTTGGTTAAATTACACTTATGAAACACACAAGCTATTACTTTTAACCTGTCTGAATCCACTTTCACATCACCTTTAATCATAGGTAGCATCCTGCTATGAGAAAATTCCAACATATATATAATCAGGCACTTACACATCAGTTCTTTCTTATAAGAGCTCAACAAAGTTTACCGAAAAAAAATGAAACTTTTTACAACATGTTAGAGGTGCTGCTGTTGCCAGAGTTAGTGGTTTCAAGTTGTTAAAATCAAAGAGCTGAAGTCTGCGTCTCTTCAGCTGGTTCAGAACTTAAACTCTCTCCATATAGTATGATAATGATAATAAACAGGTTGTAAAGATGCACGCCTCTAAGTTAATATGGATCATGTGATGAGTGAAAGACATACTGTATATTTTAAAATGCAGATCATGTCAATACTGAATGTATAAAAATAATGTCACATAAACACAAAGATGATAAAGTATCACCAAAATATTTTTAATATGCAAGTGGAGCTCATCCTAAAGCACTAGTAGTTATTCTTTGATAATGGTAAAACTTACTTATATTTCATAAGAAGCTGCACAAAACAGCTTCTGGTTTTATGAGTGTAAATTTGACAACGTTCACTTCTGTGTAGTTCTAGTGCATGTACCTTCAGTAAACTGCAGCACACCTTATACCTCAGCATTCCCATTTTTAAGGAGTGTTGAAAAGGGTAGCTCTATAGTTCTCAAGTCGCCAAGTTGCAAATTATTACAGAGACAGTCTTGTTTCACATCACAAAATTTACTCTTTAAAACAAGATTTTTTTGTATTAAACATTTTTCTATTAAAGGTCCAGTGTGTAACATTTAGGAGGGTCTGTTGGCAGAAATTGCATACACTATTCATAGGTATGTTTGTATAGGTTTATAATAACTTTTAAATGGTTTTGGTTGTTTTTTTGTTGCTTTAGTATTAACTTTTTGTATGTACCTATGTCAAGGGCCTTGCTTTACAGAAGCAACCACCTTGTTTCCAAAGGAGTGAATCATTTTATTGCTAGTCGGTTATCACAAGCACATATACACAAAAACACACACACATTTGCACTTCTATCAGAGTGAGGATGCTCATAGACATAATGCATTCCCTAGCCCCTTACCCTAACCTTAACCATCACAACTAGATGCCTTAACCTAACCCTTACTCTAACCCTAACCTAAATCCAAGTCTAACCCTAACCCTAAAACCAGGTCTTAACCCTGAAAAAGTCCTTTTAAGGGGTGAAAAAAAACAAGTGAAAAGGACCAGCCAAAATTTCCTCACTTCGTCAAAATGTCCTCACTCTGCAGCAAGTAGAAGAACACATAAACACACATACATTCTTTTACAGTATTGCCAAAGAAGATGCATAGACTTAATGCCTTCCCTAGCCCCTTAACCTAAACAATTCTAACCCGAAAAAAGTGTTAACCCATAAACAACCCTTTTTAAGACCGAACTTGAGAATCAACTTTCACAAAATATCCTCACTTCCTGTGGTTTTTAAATTTGTTGGCCCTCGCAAAGATAAGACAAAAACACAAATAAATGTTTGTATTTTATGTTTCTTCACAGGACAGGAGTTCCTATTCCAGTACTTTTCCATTAGTACCTGATACACAGTGCATGAACCCAGATACTCCCTTTCACCTCCTCCTTTCCCTGCACATTCTGAGCAATATACAGAAAGTTGTGGAACATTACCATCTTCATCACAGCCATCACTTCACACACCCACAAAATTGGCTTCCTTTATATGCCTCTGCAACCTTGTATATGTTGATTCTTCTAACTTGATCTGAAATGAGCCAGTTATTTAGTTAACCAACAGTATCTGTTTCAGACCTTTCAGAACAACAAATGAGATGGAAGGTGAAGTTGTTGCCCCTGTATGTTTCTGCCTGCAGTTGCAGATCTCCAATGTTGTCCCAAATGAAAACCCACTGTAAGGTTTGTTGTTTCATGAGAAGGAAATGAAAGGGGACAGGGTCTAATTTAAACAGATTGCAACTTTTTCATATTTTATGTGGCACATATCAGGTGGCAAAAAACCCCCGGATTTATAACCTCAAGAAGCAAATAGGTAAACAGGAAAATGGTTAAAAAGGGCCTGAAACTGCTCATGCACGCACATAGCATGACTGTCTTCCACCAAGTCATCAACACTATATATGTGGTGGATGCCCACAGAAAGACTGGTCTTGGGCACTTGCATTCTTGGATCATCGCAAACACTTAATTTAAATCCTGTGTTTGGTCAAAACCCCGGGTACATATGCCACAGTCACGGCTAAATCACTGTCTGCTACTAGGCACCCTGCAGTTAGTGGCACCCTTCAATCTACTGTGGCGTAGCATTAAGTTTCCCATCTTTAGAGCTGTTGACCCCAAGCACGGATATTCACTGGGTTAAACCAAGAGTGTGTGGTCCTCCTGGTGTGCTCAGCTTTGACTGAGAAAATAAACACTCATGAGCTGAATATCTTACAACTTAAAGGTGGAAATGGATCTAAAACAGCCATCCATCCACAGCCTGCCATCATTTTTACTCAGCTTTATTTTTACCTGAATTTAGAAATAATTCATGCTTGAGACATTCTCCATCCCTGCCTTTTGACAAAGTAATTCCTGTGAGAACATGTTAGGAATGCAGGTTACCTTGCATGCCTCGCTGGGATCAATGTCACCTTTCATAGGGCTTAGACACAGAGCAGACCAGGGGAAATGATGGCCACAAAGGGCTCTTTCAGCAGCACAGAGCCTTTCCCCCATGTTGGCCTAAATCTCCTCCATCTCACTCTCCTTCTCCTCGCTGCCTCACAGCAGCTTCTCAGACACGGAGACTTCACAGAGAGCAGAAATGTGCCGAGTTAGGTCTGCAGGGGTTGACTCTGCCCTGGGTGCTAAGAAGTAATGAGCTCTGATATGGAAGCAAGACTTAAAATGTTTCATGTGTGATGTTCTGATCTGATCTCAGTATTTTTTTATGGTTTCTACAAATAAAAGCTTTTTAACAGCTAAAGAAAAATCACAGTTCTCTGTTCTAGGATTCAGACTTGAACAGATATCATCAGATTGCACAATTCAACTAATAAACTTGGAAGACAAACCTAAATCAGTGAGCCATTAAGCTCCTTTCTGAAGGAATATGCATTTTCTGTATGTCCCACCCCCATACACCAACCACCAATTCTGTCATCAATCTTACAACCCCAAGCAATAAAAGGTTACATGTACATATTTACATTTGGACCTAATGTAAACTACACTACATCTCTGCTGATGTACATCATCACACCACGGCCAGTATTCTCTAGTGCTGCTGCTTCAATCCTCAGCAAAGCAGAACTCCAGGCCTGACTGGACCTGATGATTGTTTCTGCATGTGACATGTTTATGTAGAGCAATTTTACAGACTTGGAAGATGAACAGAGGAAAAACCACTGCCTATGCATGACTTTAGACTGATGGTTGTTTGAGTACTGTGTATAAATAATGAGCATTTTAAATGCCAACTCAATTATTTTGAGTTCTAGTTTTAATAATGCAAAATATAAATAAAAAATAAAGAACAAAACCTTTTTTAATATAAAGACTTTAATTATATTTAGACAATAAGTTAAAAAAAATGTTTCCTAAGTCCCAATATAAATTCACACACATCTCTCGGAATAAAACTATTGCAGGAAAATGAATGTTGTCAATCTCAAAAAAGAAAGAAGGAAACCTTTCAAGTAAAACAAAATATTGAACTTCTCTCAAGCAGAATCCATATTGAATTCTGCTGCTTTGTTATTTTTCCTTCTGTGCAAAATTACAAAAATATACGTCTTTTTTACTGGGCACAAATTTAACTTTAATCAAAATCACACATGCATAGGTTTAAGGTGAAAAAAAAAATCACCTCAACCTACACCCCATGTATGGTAACTTAAAAGTGTAAATGCAGAAACATGTTGATGAGCACCAGTAGTAATTGTTGAAACATTGTTTTTACAGTATAAATGCATTTAGCAACTTCTTACCTGAATTAGAAATAGCTTCTTGCATGGTAGCATTGCACAGCTATTGTTAGCAAAGGCACCAGTGTGTGTTAGTAAAATCCTGATACATTTTCTCTAAGTTCTACTATGGTCTTGGTTTTGAATCTAAATTGGAATATCTGAAAGTAAAGGACTTTACCTTGGTAGTATTTTAGTCATTTGTGTATATTGTGTGTGAATTGCTTCTTCAGCTTTTTTTTTTTTTTTAACTCTATACTCTGTTTGACAGAGATTTCTTTCAATGCAATATTTCTTAAAGCAGGTGCTTTAAAGAAAGAATTGCATCAGCAAAACATCTGGGGTACACAAAAAAAAAACAAAAAAAAAAACATGACAGAAAAAAGCATAGCAAAGGCAAAAGACTAGTTTTACAGTATTATCAAAGTGTTCAAGGATCGATGAAGGAGACAGCAATGTAGCGGGTGCCATTGGTGGTGGGCAGGCCTTCATGAAGATGAGTCAACCGTCCTGGATGCATAAAGCTCCATCCTTTCCTTGGTGACTCTATGGAGCAGTTATACCTGTGGAAACGGCAGCCACCACCCTAAAGAGGAGATGAGAAAACAACAGACATCATTAAATCAAATTCAATGACAATCAAAAAGACGTTCCACCCAAATCAGCCTGACTCATCCTTTGTTACACCACTGCCTCCTTTTTTTACCTGGAAGTCTAAGTCTTTATTATTGAGGGCGATGTTGATGGTGAAAGTCGAGGAGTCATGGTGAGGCCTCAAGTATGCCTGCCTCTCAGGTGTGTATTTTACCACAAAGTTCATTATTGCATAACCCTGGAATGAGAGTAGGTAAAAACATCAACTCAGCAGAAAGCACTGACATATCTTTCCAAGGAAGGAATGCAAAATACACATGTAAAAACACATCCCGTGAAAGTGAGCAAACATGGTTTAGCTTTTGGCCATATATGAGTGGATGGTCATTGTTTCTCATTCCTTTGTTCTTCCATGAGATCACACTAACCTTGGTGTAGTAGCCAGAGAAAACTTTTAATGTCACAGGTGATATGAATTCCCGAATGAAGTGCAGCCACTCTTTATCAAACCCGATCTGCTTCATATGGATGTCATCTGTTGGTACAGTCTCATAGCCTCCAGCAATTCGTCGATCCTGGGGAAAAGAAGAGAAAATAACCCACTTCAGTGAAATTAACGACAGGCCAAATGACCCTTTTTGATGATGACTCGTCCATGTGTGCGTGCCTTTTTGTTTTCTGAACCGGAGGCTGTATTGTTGACTGACTGCATCAGGCTTAATGACCCATCCAGCTCAGCAATCTCCCAAGCAGAGTTATACAGAGTACACATTAAATCTCTCAGGCAAACTTTTAAGCACATTAATTACCAATTTCAAACTACATAAAACAGGCCACATGACTTAAACACCATAAACACAACATCATAATGTTTTATTTCATTATATTAAAATGGTGGATTCGGAGATATTGGTAATAAAAATTAAGCGTGTGTACAAGTGCCATTATTATCGGCTGTTGTCAGTGTGAGAGAGATGGTGCCCATTCTAATAAACACATAAAAAAATAAAAATCTAATCTTAACAACAGGCCATTTGCTGCTCACTACTTCTTAATCTGACGAGGTAGTTTGGAGATAACAGCTCACACAACCAACAAAGAAATGTTTGTAAGTTTACAAGACAACATCAAAAATTGTAACAATTATCTCTAAAATTTTCATCTAACTATGATTGTGATATACTTAATAAATAAATTACAATATTAACTTATAATATAATTAATATATTATAATCAATAATCTGAGTAAAACAGTGCAGTGAAACAACAAAAAATTGTAGAGTATTCTGATTTTAGTTGTGCTATTCACATGTGTACTGTATGTCAAAATCTGACTAAACTCTCCTGTTGGGAAACCCTTACAGCATTGGATGTAATGTGAACAATAGTAATGATCATACTTTGAGCTGCAACGTGTAAATAGGAATATTATTTATATATTCTACTAGCAACTACTCTACAAGTCGTAAGATGAATAGTTTGATAGTGTATATTACTTATTACTTATCATGCTAATTATACTTAGTCCTGTTGTCTGACATAAAGAACATTTTTGTAGCTATATTATTATTATTTTCCTCATAAAAGATGGATGCAGATGCTGCCACGTTTTTATAGGGTGTTGACCTCGGTTCTGTGTCTAATGAACCTTAGTTCATGCTACTGACCTCATGTTTGCCGCCAGACCATGAACCATAGTGCTCCATCTCCTCGACTAGTTCATCACAGGCCGTCTCTGAGAACACTGGGAACCAGAAAACATCTGGACAAGGCTGCAGTTCCCACACACACACACACACACACATAAAGAAAGACAAACATCAGAGAATAGACTTGTGAAACACCTTCGCCTTGAGCTGCACTTTCTAATGTGATACCCAGATACTGTATGTTATAAGCAGATGTTTGGGTTTTGGTGCGACATTATGTCATTCTCTTCCTATCTTTGTCTACAATATAGTTTAAACATATGTATCAGTACAAACCTCCTCCAGGTAGTTTTCAGTAAAAATGCGAGTGTAGTTTTTGTTGATGTATTTCTCCTTCCAGTCCTGCACAAAGAATTTCGGATTAGTGACCTTTTTCAGGGACTGTTTTCTGACCTGCATACCTCAAAGAGCTTATCCTCTCGCTGCATGTTCCAGCGTGCCAAATGCAGTAAATCAAATCAAATACATCTGTAATGCTTTCATTATGTCTAATAGCCTTTACAGGTGGCAGCAGCAGTGCTTATCGGATATCTATTTAGAAAAAAAATATTTTTTTTATGATTGAACAATAAAGAAAGGTCATGAAGACTCACCACAGGGTTTTCAAATATCTGCCACAAGTCATTGTTGTAATGAGAAGTGTTATAATTGGCTGTGGAAATGAGTCTCCCAAATTCATGGCGGTTTGTTATGTACATGAAGACTCCCTGCATCAAACAGGGAAACATCAAGTCAGTTTCACAAAACATAAAGAGGCTATAACATTTCAGTACTTTCTCACAGGTGTACTTCACATCTAAAGTATATTGTTATAACCAAAATACATGCAAGTCTACAATCAATAAATCCACTTTAGGTTGCAATTTTGGTACATGTTTATGACTTGAAAACTATTTAAAGGTTTGCACTGGCATAGAACTGCAAAACAAAAATGGTTACTTGTGGCAAATTACTAAAAGACTTCATTTGCACAAAACAAAAACTCAAATCAACTCTGATTTAAGAGTGTGTTAACACACTGAAATCAATGGTTAACTGGGAAGAGAACAAAAAAGAAATAGGTGCCAAATAAATAATCTAGGATTATTTATGGGTTTTTGGGAGGGGGGCTGCAGGGGCACTGGTGGGTTCAGGAACAGAATAGAAAAGGGCCGGGCAGTAAGGTGAGGTAAGAGGATTGGGATAATAGGAATAGACGGGGTGCTGGGCAGTTTGGAACAAAGCAGGTCCAGGAATGATACTCTATAATGAAGCATGAGGAGGGCACAGTGTAGGGGGGAATTTGGACTCAGTATCAGACTAGGCTTCATAAAAGACAAAAGTTAATAGTTTAGGCACAGTTTTAAAACAATCGTGCAAATTACAAATTGTTTGAGAAAGCAGTGATTGAGTCCAGATAATTTACACAATTGAACAAATGTTTTGGAGCCTAGTCTGAAATCAGTCAGTATTTAGAGGTTGCAGGTGGTTACAAGTGTTTGCTGTGAGGTTTGTCTGTTCTCTGTAAAGCATCAGGACAGGGGACTTGCATGTGGACTGACTCTCCAGTCTTCTGTCTCCTCCTTGATCTCCTCTTGGAAATGATTATAAACAAGACAGAACAAGTCTTTTTCTTTCTGGTTGAGCAATGTCTGCTTTTAGAGCGAAACTCATCAAAAAACAAAAGGCCAACATCAATTTCCAATCAGTCATAATTTGTGTATGGACTTAGCAGCAGGTATGGTAACTCAATTTTTAAAAAAATATTGATAACACTTTTTTTTTTTCAACAAACCTAAAAAAAGAGATTTTGCATGGCCATAAACAAATAAATAAACAAATCTAGAGTCACATTAGAGTTGGCAAATGAAATGAGCCAAAGCTAGAGTGCCTTGTCAGTGCTAACCCATTGGAAATGGATGTTTCACAAAGCAGAATGATTAAAACAAATGGAAACCTTTGGGGGCCTGAGCATATGGAATGATTCCGGAGAAGGGGAGTCTTTTTCTCTGTGACTGGTCTAAAATAAAGGAGAAGCATCATGTAAATACCATAACATAAATCACTGTTTCAGAGTAAGACACAGTATATTTGTCACATACATGGAAACTCAGGAGGAGCCTGCATGAAAGAGGAGCATGGTTCCCTCTGAAGCTGATGTTTTTATGGGTTAACATGGGATCAGTGCATGCTGGGAAAAAAGTGTCAAACAATCCAAAGTACCCGGAGTTTGGATACGGCATTGTAGTTATACAGAGTTACGTGCAGGTGTCAAGTCACTAAAATTAAAGGTTAGCAAGATACATGTCAGGTTTCAATGGGAATATAGTAAAACAAACAAAAACGTTTGCCAGTGCAGCAGCCAGGCATCGCAGCAGTCTGAAGTCATTTGACAAAGAGGGCAACAGAAAGTGAAGGATGATGGAATACAATCTAAGCAGAGAACCTTCACACACCATAAAGCAACCATTAACAGGAACAGATCATGCCTTGATGACAGACAGAGACATTTCAGTTCACTTATACTTGCCAAGTTTTCATCTTTGGTTTCCGTGAGCTGTTGACTTTTGTTAGTGTTAAGGTTCATTGCATTTTCATTTTTATACTAGTACTGTCATGCTAAACCTTTACTCTATGTAAGTGAAGAGCTTAATATTCTGTCCTGTTACTGACATGTTTTTTTTTATATAATTATGTCCATATTTAAAGGACAACACAACTAATATACACCATAATCACATTGATACTGAGACATGAATCCCTAAACATGGTAGCTTGGTTGTCTTACCAGTTCTCTGACATTTCTACAGAAAGCCATATCTGGGTCCAGTTTCTCCAGGACAAAGTAGTTCCTCTCTTTCATTTCATTCCTCAAGACGCTGCCCTTGACAAGGTAAATATGTGCCATGAAAGGAATGTTCCATACACCCCTAGAAACAACAAGACACAGAGAAAGAGAGCTCAATTTGTAGTAGCTTACCATTACAGTGTGCATTCTGGGTGGAAATGCAGGGAGAGATTTTACATTGTGATAATTTCATGACTACGGGTGTCTAATGGGAATTGCTAGAGAGCATGTTGAGCCTTGTTTCCACTTTGTGGTACAGTGGAATTCAGTTCGCCACAGTGCTGTGCAACGGTCCCTCATTTCCACTGCGGGGTGTGTGGGCCGAATGGCGATATCGGTGCGATGCAGGATAGCCCCTCAAAAAATGGCAGGATAGCGATGCAGGATAGCCCCTCAAAAAAATTCCAAGAACAATAAAAGCATGGAATGCATGTTGCACTCTGGCATTTTTTCACTAAAATTAATCACATACAGTACAAACCACTCTGTTGCAATGCCTGATAACCCTACAGATCAGTTATATTTTGGTACAATTCTCAAAGTTTGACAGTGGATATGCAAATAATACATAACGCGTACTGTATCAACTGTAGTGTATGGGGAAAATGGGACTTTAGAGAACTTGCATTGAAAAATAAAGCAAAATTTAATTCTGTCAATAGACATGATTTCTGTTTCTCTATGAAAAGGAAGGATGAATATTTCTGTTATACTTCAGTCTCTTGTCATCATGAACTCCCATGTCATGCTATTCCCGGATGCCAACGTTCTCCATCCAGACATCAAATTTAACCATCTGGAGATGTTGGTGCTGCGACAAGAAACTGATTCCTCACTGCCTTGCTCCCTTAATGGCCTTGGGTGATTAAACCTGGGTTTCCACTGTGGTTGGTTAATGCTTATTCCTTTGCGCCATCTGGGCACTATTTCAACTTATTTAAAACACACACAGAGTGAGTCAGTCAGAGAGGAGAACTGCATTTAAAACTACTTTTTGTGTCTTTTTCATAGCTTTGATGCTCAGTGGTGACGCCACACAGATATGACTGAAGCTTATTGACTTTGCATATGTGCATTTTAGGATGAGGCTCCCAATAAAGGCATCTTATATGTCTTGCTTGTAATGGCTTGAAATTGGTAGGCCCTGATTGAGTGCAATATTAACAGTCATAAACAACACCCATGTTTAAACACAAAAATGCAGCAACATACCTATATGTACCCTTACTGCACTTGTGACTTACATGCGTTTCCTCTGCACAATGTCGACAAAATCTTCAGAGCGAGCATAATAACCATCCAGACTCAAGGCTCCCCAGAAGTTGGACCACAGCTTGCCATGACGAGTGACAAGAGGACCAATTATTTTTCTGTAGGGAAGCAGGAGACAAAGCAGACGGATGGTAATTCTGTCAAAGCTGATGAAACTCAGTCACATCTTGCAGACAGTCAACCATCTAATGCACTGGATGTCTATTTGGTAAAACCATACACGTGTATGCTACATCAAGTAAATCAGATTTTGACTAGATTCACTGCCAAGTTGGTAACAGATTGTAGAAGTGCATCATGCAAATCAGACCTGTATTTCGTGCAGGAATGGGTCACCTGTTGCTGAAGTCTTATTGTATTTCTTCAAATTTGCATGCAATACTGTAACACTGGATTTATTTACTGCTATCCTTTTAGTCTCCTAAACCCAAACCACAATTAAGATTTTTATATTATATAAAAAACTGGGCAATGTTGAAAGATGTAGCCATAACCCAGAGTGTTGGCTGATCTGGATGCATTACAGTAAGCAATGCTAAACTGTCTTGCTTGAGAGAGATTGGCATTTTCCTTCCACAGCTTCTGTGCCAGTGAAGAATTCTCATGCTGTCTTTAAATAACCCAGAAAGGCTTTTGCATGTGTCCAACAGGTCACAGTATAATCCCACAGCTACAATGACATCTAGTTTGTGGGAAGCGTTTTTTTCCACAATCACAAGCTCCAGAAGGGGAAAAAAGTTAGTACATTTGTTTTTTGTATAATGAAAAGTGGCATTTTGGGGTTAGTGCAATGGACTCCTTCACTCTTTCCAAGTGGCAGGGCAAAAACAGGAAGCCAGAGTGGCTTACAGTATTTTTAAAGTTTCATTCACTCTGCTGTAATGTCCCTGTGGTTGTACCAGTTGAGGCATGGTTCAATGATCACAACAGCTACCAAGGAGGTCTCTTGAACATGTTCCATTGTTGCTTCTGTTCCAGTTGCTGTGTGATTACCTGTTTTGCTCAATGAGGAGCTTCAGCGTCTGTCTGTTGGTGAGCATTACATCAGAATCTATGCTGAAGTAGTAGTCGCATGTGCTGTCCTTTCGGCATTCATCCCTAATGAAATACAAAACACAGACATTGGCAGGGAAAGTAGTCATTGTTAAATCCGGAGCTGATTACAGTCAGAGAATTTCTTGGAGGTAATCACCACCACAAGCTGAAATTTATCAGCTCCTAAGTATAAGATGTCAATTTTAATTGTAGAGTCCGACTCACTGTCTGTCTTTAAGTCTCTGGTGAATAATGTGATTCAAAGAAGATTAGAGACTTCTCATAAACTTGAGACTTGCTCATTATAGGGATATCCTGTGACCAGTGTTTTCAGTCTTAGTGTGCATTTGATAAGATTTCTCTGATGAAGCCTCACAGAATGAAATATTACTGTGACAATAGACTGTTATTTAACAGAAAAGCCCCATATTGGAGCTAACTGCACCTGTGATGCTGCCATGTAGTAAATCTAATCACATCCACTCTTCTCTACAGTTCAGCAATGAAAAGGGATGTCACAAAAGTAAAATATTGACCTGACACCATTCAACATACACCTAGAAAACCACAGCAAGATCGATGACATTAACATAAAATGGTGAATGTGTCTTTCTGTTAACCTCCTTCTTTAACAAAAATCTTGCAAATTATTATGTTTAATGTAATTAATATGTGCCAACATTGCCATAAACTGGTTTAATCAATTTTGTTCCTTAAACCACAGGTCAGACAGTTTTAGAGAAGAAGTGTACATACATGGCCATGTTCCTGGCCTCTCCTTGGCTCAGATTTTCTTCAGGTCCCACAACCTTGAAAGTGTTGAACACATTCCTGTTCACTTCCCAGAATTTCTGGATGTGCTTCTCGTGGTAAACCTCCTGAGATGGGAGCCATTAATGGATTAGGACCCAAATATTTGGAGTCATGTATAATAGTGATGTAAAGAAAAAATAAGAGCAGCTGTGAGGAATTACATTGTTGTGTACAAAAACTTTAAGTTTATCTCTAGGATAATCCAGTGTCAGCAGCTGCTGGAAGAATTCAGGAAGAAATGGAGTAGGCTGCTCAATGAACACTCCAACCAGCACATATGGATACTCCTGTTTACATTAGAGGAAAGACAAATTATTACTCTTTCAAACAACAGGTCTAGGTAAAGGAACACTTTTACCATAAATCATGAATGATTTTAATATTTCACATTAATATAAACAAATAGTGACATTGCTTCAGATGTTGTCCATGACAACCCTTTCTTTGCTCTATTTACACTTAACTCACACCTAATATTATCTGCCGTCTGTTTTACAGGAAATGTAATTTCAAACTCAGACTGCCACGTATACTTCTTTATAGAGGACAGCCCATGTACATAATTATTGCTCACCCAGTTCAGACTAAGATGACATAAAGAAAAATGATGCAAGCAACACAGAGAATAGAGCAAGGGAAACATTTTCCCATGACACTCAGGTCCAGCCCACACAGTTCAGTCTGGACTCCTGATCCTCTTGACCAGTTCACAGCAAAAGGTCTGGGCCAGGGATCAAAAGGGAGCAGAACCATCTAATTGCAAGTTCCACAAAGGCAGGCACATGAAGGGAAACTCATGAATCTGGCCAAATGGAGTTTAAATTGTTACAGAAAGACAGTGAGCAGACAGTTGAGGAATGGGAGTGGCAGAAGGGACAGTGAAAAGCTAAACATACCAACTAAAGTTCAGTCAGAGAGAAGCAACAGTTTTCATTCATTGAAACAAACACTACTGTTGGAAGCAAAGTAGTCTTTCTGGCAGAATACTGGTTCTGGTGGTGTCACACACTGTGTGCAAGGATTAAACCCAGTCTTAAATCCAAAGTACATAGAGAACAGAATGGACTTTACCCCACAAGAGAGACCAGTATGAGCGGTGTTTCCACATGACCTGGCCTTCCACAAATCTCTGTCCCAAACCAGAGTAGCATGGTAGAATGAAATGCCAACTAACTTGTCTATTATTGAGAAACAGTGCTTATTTCTTTGTGTTATTTATGGAAGTTCACTGAGAGCAACCTTCACAGACATCTCTTCCATGTTGCTGGGTTTGAAACATCTCCAGTTAAACTACTGAAGTACATTTATTTATAAAGTCTAGGGGATTTAAGCAAATCCTAAAAGAATGTTTCAGTAGAGAGAAGAATTATTTATGGTGTTAATATTGTGCTATTTATGAGTGTGAAAACATGTTATTTAACTGCAAGGACACATTTTTTGCACAAGAACAGGTTTGTACCACAGTATATTTTTAACACAAATAATGACAGAATGGAGTATGAGTTGATAAGCTTCACTTCTCTGTACAAATACATTTGAGGAGCATTCTTGACAGATGCAACCACACAGCTAAAGACATTTCCTAGTAACTGCCATTCCTTCTTTCTATATGTTGCTGGTCTTGGCTAAGCTCTGCAACAAATTTTCAGCATAACCACCATAACTTACTATTATGGATAAAGCCAATACTAAGAAGCCCACTAAAGGCAAGGCTGGTCAACAGTGACACCCCTTTAAGTGGGCCCTTATAAAAACCCCACAAACCATATCCTGCACCGCAGCAGTGCTTTGCTTCCTCTTGCTCAAGTACTTTCCCTGGCACGCATGCTCTTTTAAAGGGGTCCAGAAGGACCAATGGGTGCATAGCCTGTTATTGTTGGAAGGGTGGTGAATAGGGCACCAACAGTCCCACATATTTGTGAAACAGGGCTAGCTGGGCACTCTGTCTACTGTCTAGACAGTCACACCAGGCTACATGTTATTCCTTTTCTAAACAGAAAGCAGGCAACAGACAAACTTTCCACCACAGAAATTTAAAAATGGACCAAAGATGACAGAAAATACAAGTGAAATGGCATCACTGGAAGAACTTACTTTAAACTGAGATAAGTCCACAACATTGTCATCACAGTGACTGCACCCATGCTCGTAGTTCCATGTATTGGGTACATAGTTCCCCAAGTAGTTCAAGTACATCTGTGAATCAACAAATTCAGTGCAAGTGAACAACTGAGTAAGCATTAATATCAACATCTGCAAAAACTATAACATTTTTTTTTATAGCAAAAATACTTCAGAGTTGCATTTTCATGTTGTATTTACAATATCTTTCCATGGAACCTTAGGTAACATGAATACTAAGATTTATTGTGGGAATGTTGAATGACCCGGCAAAAAGTCAGATAGAGAAGAGAATGTTTTTTTGCTTTTATGCATACTCAAGCTTCCTTTCTACAACATTTGATGAAAATGGTAGTTTAGAAAAGATTTAACAGTTTTAAAAACAAAAGGAACAAGGCTCTGTTTTTTAAAAAAAAAAAAAAAAAAAGAAACAAAAAAGACAGGATACACTACTGTGTGTTATGGCATGAAAACACAGCTGGTAGACAGGGAATTATTATATTGTTCTCTTCACAAATTTCAACATCGTAATTGTAGCTGATATGTATTTAGTATGCAAGAATGTTGGAGATTTCCTGAAAATATGTCATTTCCACCACTCTACTGTTTATGAATCTCTTTGCAAGTACTAAAGGAGATGTCATTAATTTGTCACCAGATAGAACTTGGCATGCAGTCTGGAAAATAATATCACTCTAATGGTCATAGATTCATCTGAGCAGTTCCTAGCATTAGAAACCACTGTTAGAACATTCTGTGATCTACGATTTAAAGCCTTTCCCCCAGATGTTGAGGCTGCTGGGAGAAATGACTCAACAGTTTGGTGGGTTTGGTTCATTACCAAGGAAGACCAGAGTCAGGCAGCTGGTGGTGTAGATGCGTTGTAGATGTGTTAAGAAAAGGAGAAGGACCAGAATAAAAAAGGACATCCTTCTTTTTAGTTTTCTATACCCATGACTGTACTGTACATAGAAGAATAATGAGGATAAATTGTACATTATGACCTAATTTTGGCCAGACCTCTCTTCACTGAATAATGAGGTGGCTTTTATGATTGAGATCTGGCAAGTATCAGTATCAACTGAATAAATGAGTGATAGTTGGATAAAAATCTATAAGGAATTGGCCAACAAGCCGGCATATGGAAAAGTTAAATAATTCAATGCAAAGCTGGTATCATAATTGGGGATGATTACCAGTATTTGTGCTGTGGCGTAAGTAGACTATATTACATGTGCACAAGGTCATTAGTCGTCACTTACTTTGGTGTTTCCGTTGCCATGGACAACCACTGGCAGAGAGTCATATGCTGTGTTTCTAACTCTCACACGGTCTGTTCCAAACTTGAGAAGCACTTCATCTGCCAAAAGGAGGAACACCAGACATTTCAGGCCAGGTTATGATAATTGACTTACCACATGGTCGAATGTCGCAAAGGTTTAGAATTTGCAGGATATGTTGCCAGGACTGCAAGTTTTCTGAAAATGGAAGGCAAAGGCAATTGTTCCTAGGAGTGTGGGAGCAAAATGAAGAGCACAGCACAGGTTTAGTTGGAGTGCTGCAAAAGGTGTTTAATACCCAAGTTTTCTTTCTCTTTTTCACTTCCAAGTGCCAATGTAAACCCTGGGTTCTAAATGACTGACTTTGGAATGGGCGACATAATTTACACTTTAGCAGGAAATTCAAACATGGAAGTATTTTTTGGAATTTCTCACCAACTGCCCCATTCAGGTTCTGGAAAATCTGGCACTTGTGGTCCAAAGTCACATTAAATGTTTGCTGAAAAACAGGAAAATTGAGATATGTGATAAACAATTGCTTCAATATAGAACAGTGTGTTTTCTAGGGATTTAGAATAGAGTATTTGAATTTCTACAATATACTTACTCTTTGTAAGGGATCCAAATATATCTTAGTGTAAAAGAGCTGGTCATCATCATTGTCATGGAGGTTCCACTGTGAAACTATTCTGTTTATGTACGGGGCATAGCCGATTATACCTGCAAGTAATTAACAGTGTGATTCAGCAGCACATAAAGTATAAACAAAGTATAGGCCCAGAGATGCTTACAAGGTCATATACAACTGGCATCTCTTGGTGACAATTATACTTTATCCGTGGGTTTCATGGTCTTAACACTTCTAGCCTGGTTGCCTTACACAAAGTGTGATTTTTGGCCAAACTCCCAAACACACAAGAAATGGGCAGTGACTTTCCCTTCCCACAGGCTGTAGATAGTAAAGCATGTAATAATGGTCAGTCGGAAAGCTGTAATCTATACATTTTATTATAACAGTCTCACTGGCTGTGTTTCAGGAACAATGTGTACTATTACATCACACCCTCTATATGTGCACATTCACATGGCAATGTCTAATGAGGTTTTCCCGTGTCCTCATTTTTTCTCCTCTGGCTCAAGGTCACTGACCACAGACACAGATTACAGGGTTTGCCTATGTTGTTGGTGTGTGCCATTTTGTATCCTATCATTTAGAAAAAAGCCTTAGGCACTGTAAACAAGTCAACAGATAGGCTTGATATAATCTAAATGGCAGGAGTGCCAAAAGGTTAAAAGCAAATCAATGTTTTATGCAATTTAATCAGTCAGTAGCTTGTCCACAAAATGATGGTTTTACAACAACAGATCCTAGATAATGTTGGCTTTTGTCTCAAACCTTTTAGGAAGAAAGTCACTATTTTGCTCAACTCTCGATTCTCAGCCATTATTAGCTTGGTCTGCTTAAATACACACATACAAACACAAACCTAATAGCTCTATGTAGTTTGATTGTGTCTCTGAAACTCTGCACTCTGTGAGTCTTCAGTGTGTCTTTAGATTCTCTGAAACATTCCCCCAATGGTCACTTGGGCAGTATCCGTAGAAACACAGACAAAACCTACAATTTAATGCAAACTGTAGCACACTCAGGGGGCCAAGGCAAATCCACATGTCATGTCGATGACAATGAATGCTAAAACCAGTCTCTGATCCGACAATTCGGCTCCAGTATGGGAGGTGAGACCAATTTGATGACCACAGGAAAAGCCACCAGAAAAAGCAGTAATTCAGTGTCCTGCACATTGGAGAGGATGCAGCTGGCCCATCCACTTGGGATTATACTGGTCCTTTTGTTAAACATTTGCACATAGTCTGTACTTGTGTATTTCATAGTGATGATCTTTTGTGCATTCAAAAAGTCTGTCACATCCAGTCTCAAAAAATTTGAAAAACTAATCAAAAATAGGGATTCAAAATCCTCCTCATTTCTAAATCTGTTTATGATGAGGCATCTCTAGGAGCTCACAGTGACACATCTGCCCACTAGAACGCTGCACTTCCAGAATGCAGGCTAACAAAATTTCTTCCCATTAAAGGGTTTTCATTCACACGATCATTGAGTGCTGGCTCATGGCTAAACATCGAGGAGGAGGAGGAGAAAGACAACAAGGGTTTTTTTTAAATAAAACTCTACACAAAGGTTGATATTCCCATGAATGGGCTTCTGTTGCCTCATGTTCCCTTGGACAGGAAATACCTCAGAGGTTACAGGATACAGGAAAAATATACTTTTATTTTAATGCAAGAGATAATAATAGGTGGTTTCATATTTATAGACTAACATCAATTAGTCTGCCCCCTTGGTCTGCTAAACATCTGCTAAAGGAGATGTTTAGCAGACCAAGATATCTCAATTTCTGTCACATTTTGAGTTTTTGGAACCCACCCCCAGAGTTGAGGTAGCGCTTGCCACTGCGGACTGATGGGTACTTGTCAACTAGTCGCTTATCTGGCCATATCAGTCCCTCTGCAGCGAAGAGCACTTTGTGATTGGCTTGTTGAAACTTCCTGAGAATCTCCTCTGGTCCCCCAGCAAAGATAAGATCATAGCTGAAAGGGAGGAGCAAAAACAAAATGCAACAAACCATTAACACTTTTATTTTCTCTCCTAGGGTCAGCCTGACAGTTCTGAACATGTTTGTCATTTTGTTCATCAGGTACCCAGACAAAGCCTCCCACTTGTTTAAGATAGAGAGGTATCACAATATAAACAGTTGACATTCTTCATGAGTGAGTATTAGTAAAGGGCAGCATTCCTGGATTGTACTGGAAGGTATTTCCAAATGAGCCCTACTTTGCCAGAAGTAATTGCAAAGGCACACACTGTGTTAATGAAGCATGGCCAACACAGTGTTGTGACAGATAGGTGGAAAAAGTGCACAACCATTTGTTTTAAAGACACGCTATTATTCAAAGAGCATGTATTTTAAAATGTAAAAAACAAAACAAAAAAGGTATTAAGTCCTAATAGTCCACTGACTGTAAAACCGTCTTCTGGAGTGTACCTTGAGTTTCTCCTTTCTTATTTTACAATATTTTCCATTTTTACAGTTTTAAAAAGGTCTTCTTATGTGTATGTCTCTTCTTAGGTGTCTTCTTATGGTCTAGCAAGCATTTTATTTAAGCTTATTTAAACTCCTGGAACTGACCTCTTATCTGAATTTGGACCAAGGTTTAATGTGTTCTTCCTTGGCCCATGCCCCATCCCTCCACAAACGTTTGTGAAGATCCATTAAATAGTTTTTCTGTAATCCTGCTAAAAACAAAACCCCATTGGCGAAGACAATAATACCAGATTTTAAGAACTCAGCAGTTTTGATACCACATATTCTTTTTTTCTCACATATATCCAACCCCACCTCCTACTTTCCTTACTGATGTCTCTAACTCTAACTCCTGCCTTTGTATGTATCTTGCTCACTGACTGGAGAGCCAAACGGTTGGCTAAGCAGCATTTTGAGATGATTTACAACCAATGCAGTTGGGCTGTGAGTTTCCTGGGCCGCAAACCCAGAGCAATAAAAGCTAAAAACACTGCACCGTCTGCTCTGGCAAAATTAAGTAATTCTGATACAACTCCACAGCTGACTCTAGACTGACCTGGACATACAGTATATACCCTACAGTCACTCCTCCATAAGGTAGTCTACACCACCTGAGTGAGACATGGAAGGGATGGAAGTCTAATGTATGTACACAGAGCTGTTTCCACATGTGGCTGACACATGTCTATGCAAGTTCCCAATGCCACTTTTTCATTCATCAATCTCTGTCACTGCTCAAAAAAACATCACACGACAGGACATTCATCACAGTGTAAAAAAAAATAATTATAAGAAACATTTGCCCTGGAACAGATTGGATTTTATTTAGCATTCTTTTTTCTCTTATTTTCTGTAATGAGTATGTGTATTTTCCATCAATTTTCAATTTAAAAGTGTTGTCTTTTGTAATGAGAGTATTATTTTTTTCTTTACTTAATCCTCTTCAGAGTCGGGATACATTTTGTTTTGTTACAATGTTTTTTTTTCTTTGGTACTTTTATAATTCGTAAAAACTACATGAAGTATTACTTTAAACCAAGCATGATCTTTATCAATTTAACTGGAAGAAACAATTTCATTGGCTTGGCCTTAGTTTTAGTGCAGTACTGAACTGAATTAAAATGCTGATCAAAATCCTGAGTGGTTATTAACTTCTGGTTCCCAGCATCAATTTAATTAATACTCCACTTACACTCCAATTAAATCAGTAGCTCAGAGCAGAAGTCAGCATAGTGTTTATTGAATGTCCTTCTGGAAACCCTGCTTTTGATCTTCTAAGTAATTCATGCAGAGGTTTTTTCAAAGTGGTGCATCATATTTAGCCATCATCACACAAACATAAAAGCAAATTCATCACAAAGTTCTGCCAGCAGTGAAAGGAGGTATGTTTTTTTTTAAACTACCTGGTGAATTAAAATTTTGGGGAGATGCTCAGAGTATCAATGACACATTTTTGTTTTATTTACATTTCAGAATGTGAACAGAATGTAAGACAAACTGTGACTGAATCAGAAGCTGATAATGTCCAAAACTGATTAATCAATTTTAAAATACCACTGAGCAGCTTGTAATACTCTGAACTACCTGCACATGTAAGTGTCATTGCCTTTTTGTTCCATTAGAAGAAATATAGCCTGCAAACCTATTATTATTCTAAACCATTCACATTAACCTCAGTAAAACTTTCCATTAGCCTTGACAGCTTATAATTCAGCTACCCACATGTGTGACTTTACTGATGCTCTATAATTATGCCTTAGAAGAAGTGAGTGGTTGCAGCACTTTCTAAGCAATTGTTACAGGCTGTGGATGTTCAAAACTTAAATTCATAAATCTACAAGGTGTTTTGCATCCATCTCTTTTTTATGGAAATGTTTCAAATTTCAAATAATTGCTAAATGAAATAAAACCACAGTCATCAAACAAATGTCTTGGAATGAGACATCACATCAGAGGTGATATTCACAGGAGGAATCACTAAACATGGATTCATTTAGCCTTCGAGATTTTCATGCTGAAGAAAAGTTTTCATTCAACAAATTCTGTCAGAATTTTGGTTACTAAGGAAATTTCACTGAAGAAGACAGACAGAATGGACAGAAAATGGGTTTAAAATAGGATAAACAAACAAAACATGTCAACGTACCTATCAACGGACAGGACAACAAGATCCTCCTGGTCAGCCAGACCCTCCATGGCTTCCTTTAGTAGTCTGACTTTTTGCCCTCCACCAATAGAACGTCCTACGTCACCACCCTTCCATGCATCTCCCATTCCCAACACCTGAAACATAACCCATGGTGGACAGTTCCTCAGTCCAGCATGAACTGGCTTGGCACTAAAAGTCCCCTAAAAGACTTTTAAGCTTGTTTTATTCTTCACTTCTCAGTATAAAAATGATGCTTGATGCTGAGTATCAAGCATCTCAGACAAGCATTGTAACCTTTGAGGGTATAGTGATACATCCTATTTATTTGATTTAGAGTTTTTGGAAAAGTGACAGCCCTAGTTAGCAGAGTCTTTTCATTCTTGCCATTCTTGGCATCAGTGCGTTTGATAGCTTCATGTTGCTTATTCACATTGGTCAACCTACCTGCAGTAACACGGTAACACCTGAGCTGTAGTCAGGTGTTTTATTTGTTTACTAATGAGGTTTTGTGGAGCTTGCAAGAGAATGCCTGCAGGAAATGAAAGTACACTGGTGCAGAAAGACCAAAGGGTAATAAAGAAATGTGAGCAGGGCATGAACTTGGAGCTCCGAGCCACAAAAAAGAAAAAAGTTTTTTTACTGCTGGTTTTCAACCACAGAGAGGAAATTCGGCTCCCACATTCAGGAGTGTCACCATAAAGTTTCCTTGTGCTGTTCACTTGGACTTCACTGTTTCCTCTAACAGGCCTAATCAATCTTGTGAAGTGTGTTAAAATAGTCTACTGCTGCTGTGTGGATGTGTGTGTAAGAGAGAGAGAGAGAGAGAGAGTGTGCTGCAGTGTTTGTTGGGACAAATTGCCCATTTGTGAACATCACTTTAGAACAGGAGCAGAAAATCTCTTACCTTCACAGTGTAGTTGAAATAGTTTGCAGACTGCATAAAGCGGAGGAAGCCATCTGTTTCCTGTGTTGCAACGGTTAAGACTAGCAATTTTTCTGAAACAGAAATAAAAGAAGGAATTACCACAAGTAATTATAGCTATTTGGGAATATTTTTTGGCAGCAGATGTTCTCCTTTAGCATTTAACCTATATGCAAATTGTTCTATTGTTTATTTAGATTTTCTTCTCTGTGGCCCATGGTCCATGTAAACCTCAGACCTATGTCAACAAACTGGTTAACTATATGGTTTAGCTTGCTAAGGAATCTCTTCCCCATCTCCTGTAGTCTTCATTGGATTCAAAAACGCAAGTGTATTTTTAAACATAGAGTCAATAATTTTTATCTCTCTGGGTCAAAGGAACTCCCACAAGCCTCCAGGACACTTCCAGTGGTCATGAGTGCTGAAGTCTGAGGTTTCAGGAAGGGTTAGACCAAATCCAAATTAGGGCTAAAGCGTTGTGTGAGGCAGAGTACACCCACGAAGCTCATTTTCACTTGCTCTGTTGTGTTTTAATAAAACCCAGTGATCCCTTTGATCAGAAAGGCTGCAATCTGTTTTTGTTTGCCAAGGAAGGAAGTAGCTTCAAGATCTGCTTCATAAAACTCAATTACTGCATGAGGGTGGGGTCACCTTAACCACATACAAAATGGGCAAAAAATTCTGAGCCAGTATTGAGACAGGCCAACAAAAAAATTGTTGACACTTTTAAAATATTTTATGGTAACACTTGAGCACTAATCCTGCTATTCATGTTTGAAGGGCCAATCTGCTTTCTGTTTAATATGCTGCGCTAAACCCTTGTTAAATAATTTACAATGCTGCACTGGCAAACAGGATTGGAAGTATTAAAGAATGCACATCAGGGCCATATAAAGGCCTTAAAGCCAAAGCTAAAGTCCAGTTTGACCCCACAACATAGTTGAAGAGCTGATGTAACACATCTGGAATAAAAGGAGAGATTATCAGGTCTTTATCATTTCCCTTTTATGACAATTTAAATTAGTCTGGAGTGTATTGATTATTTGTCTTGTTGACAGTATAGCAAACCCTGGTTTTTGACCAGCGGATTTCTGGTTAAAACCAGCTTAACCTCATATTTAAACAGGTCCATTTTTTTTACCAGCGGGAATGCAGTATATATATATTTATATAAATTATGAGTCATCCTGTATTTTAACCTTATTTCATACTAAAGAACTAAACAAAGCCTTAGGATACACTAAAGCTTTGGTCCTATTCTGATTTTTTTTTTTTTTTCATTTACACTTAAGTACATTACAAGCAGACCCCATGCAGTACTTTTCCATCCTTTCCAATAATGTGACTGAGCCATTCTGTCATCCCAGTCTAGTCTGCGGCCGTGTCACTCCTCTAATAACCATTCCAGCACTCAACATCTGACACAGACTTGGTGTGTTACAGGTTGGAAATAGTTTGTCTGCTTCTAACCTGACAGCATTAGATGACACATCGCGAGAGAGTGGGCAGATTTAGCGCAATGCAGGCTTCAAAATAAGCCCAAGGAGGAGATGCCTCTTCTGTGCCACAGGTGTGTCCCTGTTCTTGTACTTGGCTGCAAGGCAGGAGATGATGCATTATATTGCTAGGAGGGAATGGTGTCCCCTACATCTGGGAAACACATTTTCCATGCAGATTATTTTAATAGTTACAGGAGAGCTTTACATGTATCAAATTACCCTAAAATTGCTGGTAGAATTTCCTACACCTCATCACTGACTGACTGGCCTAAAAGTCAACAGTTCAAAAGTCAGTGCTTGTGTTAAATTCATGACAAGAAAAAATAAAAATCAATACTTGAGTTATTAAGGACACTAGTCTACTAGTCACTTTAAAAACATAACAAGAGTCAATTGATTATTTTCTACAGATGATCAAAAGAAGCTTTTTTATATGTTTATTGTCCATAGGCTAGACTATTGTAACTGTGTCTCTATAGGTCTTGGAAAAATAAAAGCTGCTGCTCATCCAGGAAGATGCAGTTAACACTAGTTCACTGCACTGACTCCTTCTGCATCATAGGATGTACCTCCGATGCCTCCTTCTGATTTACTCACACTATGAAAAATCTTAGCTTGTCGCCCAGAATCAATATCACTACACAAATGAGAAACAAGTTTCCTAAATAAATCAGGAATTAAAACAATAAACTAGGTTAATGCCTTTCTTTTAATTTATGCCCATGCACTTTGAATTCCCATCTGAATGGTGCTAAATCATTAATAAAGCTAACAAAACCTGTGCATGCTTGAAGATCAGTTATACTGGAAAGATAATTCACTAATAATAAGAAAGGCTTTATTCACTTTTGTTTGTTTGTGCTGCGTGACTATGGTAATGTACCTACTGTAGGTCAGTGCAGACTGAGCCCTTGGATTGTGATGTTTCTTCCAACAGACTAAAGACATGCATTTTAGGTTAATTGGTGATTCTAAATTGCCCATACACAGGATTATTTGGCTCTGTATGTTGGCCCCTATTATTTACTGGAACCCTGTCCATGGTGGACTCAATGTTTCAACCAATGTAGAATTTGACTCTATTCATCGTGGCAGAATTTTAAAAATGTTTGCAATAATCTTGCATTGTTTATGTTGTATATAATGCTGTTATGACATTCAGCCTTATGTTTTGTTTATCTCTGCAATCACCATCAGCTATGTTTGTATGGTGCAATTTAAAGAAAATGTTAAGATGCATGGTAGGATTCCTTCTCCATTTAAATTTTGTGGCCATTAACTAATAAAGCTGTGGTTTTGCCTTTGTTTTAGTGCAACATTTAAAAAAAAAATCACTGATCTGCTTGTGATAACAGGGTAATTCCTGACACTTAACACCAATTTTCCATCAGACATTGAAATGACCTTATACACCCACAGTTTTCCCCTCTTGTAAACACGCAGGCCACATGAGTGTATTCCAACAAGCAAGCTCTCAGTTAAGCACAGCCTGTGGATGCAAACGCCCTTAGATTGACACTTTTATTTCCTACATTACAAGTGTTATATAATCATTCCACCAAATCTGTCTTTCCTTATTCAATTCCTAGTGGAAAGAAAATCTTTAGAAATCACACTGGCAGTGAACAATTGAACAATTGAACGCTGGAAAACTTGGCTGGATATCATGACACTGTCACTAATTTAAGTACAAAGTGTCAGGTGAATAATTATAATCTGTCTATTCACTGCCAAACTGAGGCAATTTTTCTGTGTCTCTATCCATCATTTTTTATGTTGCATTGAATCAGGGGTTGCCAATACGTCGCCTTTACTTCAGCTTTGACTGGGCTTTTAATCACCTCCTGGAAATGCTCTTATAATCAGTTTGTTACACCGTAGTGAGAGGAATTGCTGAATTGCACATCTAACAATGGATGACTGACTAAAAGTGTCTGAACTTGTGCCAATTTTTACAACAAAGCAGATTGTTTGAACCTGCCTTTCATCGATACGCTGTATCCTTAACTAAAATGTGTCTCCAAAACACACTGGCCATCATTTCATCGGGTTGAGCTGGACTCCCATTGTTTTGAGTTGTATTTAATGAGTGGTGCAATGTAGTATTTTTACTCTATGCTATGTTGTGCTATTATGCACTGCATTGTTTGATATTTTTTCTTTTATCCATGCAGTTAAACAGCAGTTTGGTCAACATCGAATGTTTAAACATATTCTATAAATGAAATCTAGGTTGAGAGTTAAGTAAGCAATCATTAGATAAATGTCTTAATCCCTGAGGTCATACATTTACAGTATGTTAAAGTAATTGTAATAGTAATAAAACCTCTTTTTATAATTGTATCTAACAATTGAAGTGACTAATCTGATTTCAACAATATGTCTGGTCTTGGAATCACATTTCCTTTTCATGTAACGATTAGGATTCTTTTGAATTTCTGTTATTATGGATTCACTGACTTTGCATCTGGACATGTTCCTAAGAAAAACAGTACCAGTTACTTGGTATTATGAGGCAAGGTGTTAACAGGCAGCATACATCTTGCTGAATCACTTTTCCAATAAATTCTAAGTGAGAGAAAACAATAACTTTTCTAGGATAACAAACATACAAAAACCCTTTTGGCTACACTAAATTAAAATCCTGGGCCATACATACTATTTTTATGTAAACATCAATATGACAAAAAAAATGTAGCATAGCTTAGAAACAGATGGCTCGTATGGAGATGATTTCAGACAGCTGCACTTTTCGAGGATGAGCGTGTTCTCAGAGCAAATACAGCATTTCCTCTTGTCAGGACTGAATGAAAAATCCACGGGGGGAGAAGAATGTAGCTCATACAGTGTTGCTCTTATTGTTCCTCAACAAGGGGCTTAGATGTCGCACCTCCTCTCTCTTTCTGTCTCTGTACCACATGTGGATCAGCCGTCTAGGCAAACTTTCACACTTGGACGTGGAAAAGTTCTGACTAACAGAAGCAGGTATCATGGGAAACAGGATCTTCACTCGTCGATGAGACATTCCTGGTCAGCAAACACAAACTCTGGCTGTATTTTGGTCATTAAAGTCAATATTCTATTCTCACCTTAAGTCTCACAAAAAATAATCCAAAGGGTGTCAGACAAAGTGCAGGTCGGGCCTACCTTAAGAGGCTGTACTCAAGAACTGACGCTATTTTTGGAAAAAGGTTGCCCTTGCCCTTCCCCTTGCATTAGCTGTTGCTGTCTTTGTTGTCATCATCTTCCTCTCCTTGTGTCCTTGAGTTTTTTTTTTTTTGGTCTGTTCACCTCATTCTGTCTTCATTTCTGTGATTGTATACATTGTAATGCATACTTGTTTGAAAAAGGTTGTACACAGTGTGCATGCTTTATTCACATACCCAACGTCTCCTTAATTTTTGGTGTATTTTTTGTAGTGGCATTACAGCGCTACATACAGCCCAGGCATATGTACTACAGCGGTTATTTAGGGGGGTTGTGTGGAGGGAGACATTTCTTGAAACAATGCCATCTTTACAGAAAGCTTTTTAAGAAGGAAAAAGGGGGGGAATAAAGTTCTGTTTCTGTGTTGATAAGGCCTTAATCTAAAAGTAAAGCTTGAAACAATGAAGAAGGAAATGGAAAAACACACGTCCACATCTGACCTAATTCAGACTTTCGTGCAAGGACTGCACACTGTGAGGCATAATTGAGCTTTTGCTGACAGCAACCAAACACACCATTATGACTTTGTTTGTGGGTACACAAGTACCTCTTTGAACATCCAAAATAGGAAATGCAAATGTTATCTAAAGTCAGGTTGGTAAGAGTTTCTTCCCTGCAGATTAAAATGAAAGGAGATGTCAAGTATATGATAAAAGGGAGTACACTCTCAAAATATACAGCCAGATTGTAAATCTGAAACCTCTCATTGTACTGCTCTCATTGTAACTTAAACCCTTTCCTCTGAAGGGGAATGCTGTGGAAAAGTTTTGAGTCATGTTGCGTAAGGAGACAAAGATTTATGGGAAAACATAAGATGTGGTGAGGATACAATTAGTATGTTATGCAGAATTGGCTAAACTTTGCTTTGTTCTGGGTCAAAATAAGTTGATTTGCCACCTTAGTATAAAGTGAAAGACACAAATTATCAAAGCAAAGTGTGTAAACAAAAACAGAAACACAATTTATGACAAAGACAAGTCACAGGCTGTTGGAGAAAACTGACCTTATCTCTGTTTCACATAACACTCCAGAATCTTGCTTAATGGTACATTTTTTGTGTGCTGTAAAAGTTGCTGTACTACACGTTAGTTTATGAGGTTTTATAGATATATATTGTATGGGAGGACATTTGGTCCTCCACAAAACAGATTTTCTAAATTGCTTCACTGAAAAAAGGCATGTAGTAAGTACTGGTAGTGCACTATATAGTTTTCACATTGCCATTTGATATACAGTACAGTGCATATTGTAATAATAAAAATACTGCTTGTAGCTGTTTTCCAGTCAAAGGGCCAAGTTATGCTGAATTTGAACAGTGTTGTCCAACCATGGCCGAAATCAAATGTGTGTACCCATAAATGAAGTTAGGGTGTAAAGCTGCCTGTCATACAACGAGCTGATATTGAAAATATAAGTGGAAGTGAAAAAGGAGTTAATTCTAAACCCTGGCTTAGTTCACCCATGCAGAGCTAGTTAATCACTGCATGAAGTGGGATCAAAGGTTTGTTGGATCCAGAAGAAAAGCACATATACTGAGTATACTGTGCTATGGATACAATATACAGACTGACAACTGACACAAACAGGTCCACACAAATCCTTTCTTAGACCAACACATATCCTTAAGGGTTCAGTCCTCATAGCTCTGCCATCCCATCACTCCTCAGCCCTCTAGACTGATACTGAAATGTATCCATAAGCAGCTCTAGTACATAAGTAGCAGTTTTGATTTGTAAACCTAAACAAATTTGCATCCAGACTAGTATTATTAATCTCCATCTCCTTCATATTAACAAACCTGAAAATACATATGATCATATACATACTATAGACATTTAAGTATAATTTCATAGCATGATGCAAACCAGAGTCAATATGTACAACAGCTGAGAGCAAAGACAAAAATGTCACCTTGTAGTCCATGTGGCATTCATCACTAATTGAATCAGATGTTTCAAAGTTGTTTTCCCGAAAAGTGATGAGAGTATGTTAAGACTGATAAAACACAATCATAAAGTGAAAGTGAGCCTCTGAGTAATAGTTTCCAGAAGTTTATTTTACTGTCTGTCTCGACTACAAAACAAACCCAGATTTTTTTGACTAAAACTGGGCAAGCAGAGTTTCCAAAAATCTCAAGAGTAGTGTGGATGGCAGGCGTACACATAGTAGAAATTAAGATTTAAAATGAAAATCCATTCATGTGGACATAGCCATAGTAACCAGCTTTGAGGGATGGATCCACAAAGGGGTAGAAAACCTAATTGCTCACACATTAGTTGGTTTTACAACATTTTAGATGCCCACAACTAAGACAGAGTAATTGATAAAACATATCATTTCCATTTTTACAAGAGCTGTGTAGTGCATCTGCAGAAAAGGGGTGTGTTTTCTATTCCTCATGTTAAACCACAGGCCCTTCAGCCTAAGGATGTGGCATAGTGTCACCAGCACTGGGCCAGGAAACAATTTTGTTGTCTCCTCACATGTCATTTTGAATAGCTCAGCTACTTTCACCTTAAAATAAACAAACTAAGTTTAGAAAATCAAAAATTTTATTTGGTTGTCACCTGTGCCAAGGCTGTTATTTCCTCTTTGTTCATAGGGTCACACACCTGGTTTTGTGCTTAAGAGTTGTTTTTGTGGTCAGATAACTCTCACTTGAAAGCAGAACACAGATTTGTAGTGCAAGATACAAAAGTAATCCACGCTAAACATTTTCATGAAGACCATATGCTGTAAAATGCCTCTTGAAATGGAAACAGGATTGGAACTACTTTAGAAATATTTGGCAACAGTGAGATTCTCACACTGAACATTGTTTAGTCAGGCCACTTTTTTATCAACAAGTTGATATGTTTTAACAGGCTTTAGTGACTAATAATCTGGGGTAAAAAAAACAAGAAAGTTTGCTCCTAGAATATGTTTTTACAGAAATAACACCTTATTGGTATGTTACAATAAATATTCCAGTGTTTGTATCTTTTATGTGAGTTCATCTACTTTTGCTAACAATTTGAAACATTGTACTAACAGTGTAAAGATTAGAGGTCTGGAAATCCCTAGTCTCACAGCTGTACCAGTAACAGAATTAGCCAAATAACTGTTGCTGGAAATCAGCAGCTGCTCAATTCCCAGTTTTCAGTCAGTCCAACTAATGGAATATTCATACCAAAAAGATAGTACTGACAATTCCACTGCAAAATGTTTTCAGTACTGCTTAGGACAAAAACATTTCATCATGGGAAGTCTGCTGGATATACTTCTTATCTGTTTCATGGTTGTCCAAAGAAAAAAAAGGAAAAAAAAGAGACAGCAGAGAACAAAAAAAAAGCAGACAACACACCACACGGCTTTAACTGAGACATGGAACCAACTTTGTGGTGATACAGTGACAATGTTCTAACACGTGATTACAGGCTTGACCTGCCAACAGGGTTTGTTAGTTGTTAGACTGGAATTACGGGCAACAGAGAGCACTATTATATAGTACATAAGCCTCGGCCAACCATAGGTGGAGTTTCCTCTCCGACTCTATAAAATGCTGCCTCCTGTCATGTCAGTGATGTCTGGGAAAGGTCTAATCAACATATGCCAAATCCACCGGACAGTCAAACAGACCGCATCGTGATGGTGTTTGTCCCAGCCTTCCATAAATATGTACCTATAAATTTGTCCTAGTTACTGTCAGGAATACAAAAGGTTGTTTTCAAGTGGATGCTCTAAACGTTTTACAACTAGGTGAAAAAAAGTTACAGCTGATGTAAACAAGCAGTGAGATCTGTTTTAGATCAACGGATGATTTGTCACATAGTGGCAGTTTCATAGTCAAACATTATTGCTAACTGAGCAGCTGAGCGAAGGACACTTAAGAAATATTGTTTTCATTCGTACAATTGACTCTCACCAGTACACTTGACTCTCGCCCATTTTACTAAAATGACAAAAGCGTTGTGTCATTGACAGAAGACACACACACAAAGAAATACCTACATGTTAAATCCAACATTTTGTCAGTGAGGGGGATTGCTGCTCCCACAGCCAGCCAGATATCAATGAAAGACTCCTTTCAGATGGCTGAACAGTCTGGCTCTACATTGCCCAGTTTGTACATTTCCAAAAAAAGGCAAACCGGCTGCCTCACACACCCTGACTAGCCAGGTGCACATACTGTAGGTGAGAAGCAGGCAGCGCTCTGCACACTCATTTTCCCTTTTTACTGCTGAATCGCACCATTCACATGTGTGCTAAAACTGAGTGGAACACCTTCCCTACTTCTCTATTCACACACATTCATCAATACAAATACCTGTGTTAAACCACGTCACCGAAAGCATGTTAAATGTTCTCTGTAGCCCTGTAGCACTGTTTCTGCTTTGTGAAACACTGTAACTATGACAACCAGCATCTCACCCCACCTAAAAGCAAACTCAGTCTAAAACACATATTTCTTCAATCTTCTCTGGAAAATACATTTCAAAAACAATCCCATGATGATGACATTCCACATTTTTCACACATCATATTATAGATGAGTGTTTTTGACATTGTGACCCTTACAGACAAGAAAACAGTTTGAATAAAGCTGTTTTTATACAGGGGCTGCAAAGATTAATTGTTTAATAATTGATTATTAAACTAGTTGTTGATAATAAGCTAATAAGTTAATTTTAGTGTTTTGTTTAATGATCAAATTAAGCTTTTGTTTTTTTCTTAAACATGAATATTTTCTGCTTTCTATGCTTCAGTTAACAAAGAAAATGATTAAACCTGAATACTTTTGATTGTGGAAAAAGCAGGACATCGTCATTTCAAGGACTGGGAAACACTGATGAACATTTTATGACATTGTATGACCAAACATAATTGTTTAATCCAAAAATAATCAACAGATTAATCAATCATAGGAAACAATTTTTAGTTGCAACCCTAGTTCAGACATGTACTGAAATCTTAATCCTAAACTTAACACTGTCTGGACGGACTGTATGGGTGAGCACTAATGTCTGCAGAGGTTGCTCCTGGCATTATCTTAAAATTCTTTTGCCAGCTTCCCAGTCTAATCTCTATAAATAAAAAAAGAGTATTCTGATTCCATTCTTGTGTCTTAATCAGATTATAACATCTAACTGGAGTTTTCACAGCAGTGGGTGTAATATAAACATCAGCCAAAAATCTGAAAATGCTCTCTAATGTTGAGTAGGAATATAAGTGGAGTGGTGTTTTCATAGAATAGTGTCTAGTTTATGGCAATGTTAATAGTCAGATTATTGAAGGCAGTGTATCACAATAAAAAAACACATGGTTTCTATTTAGATTACAATAATTGGAACTTCTGCACTACACGTCAAACATGTAATTGCCTTGTACAATGTGTTTTGGGCTTCATTCTTGTCTGTTAGTGTTTAAGAGCGTCGGTTTGTCATTTTCATTCAATCATTGATGATGTAATGGTTCAATTTAAGATTCCAGTATGACACATCTAAAACTTTACAAGTAAACATGGCACCCAATAAAACAGCAGTGAGAACAGCATAATAGGGTAAAATCTGGCATGAGGTCCTTAAAATTTCTTATACATCCTACATGCATAGTCATATAAGACCATATATTTTTAAACTTGTATGTAAGATTTGCTGCCTCTCTACATGTGCGTTAGAACTTTCATTGTTTCCCCATGATCGCCGCTTCCAAAGTATTGGAAGGATCTCACAAGAATAAAACTTAACCCTTGTAAAAAAAAAGTGAGTACTGCTGTGTGGAGGACACCCAACCAGTCTAGTCCAGACTGCTGAGCACTGACATACATAAAATTCTTCATGGGCAAAGAATCAGACGGTAGTGAAACTAGTGACAAGAACAATTTGCATTAAACTTGCTCCCTTGGCATTTCCTGACCATATTGAAGAGTTGGCAGTTTATAGTGTTTTATATTTGTCACTGATTTTGAATTGTATGTTTTATTGTTTTTTTTTTAATATTGCTCTTTATTTTCTACTTTACATTGTTTTATATCATGTCTACAGCACTTTGCTTAACTCTGTCGTTTTAAAGTGTGCAACAAAAATTTGGACTGGATTGGATGTGAACAACAATTTAGCAACATTGAACCATTCAACACATAAATCCTCTTGTATTTGAATCAGTTGCCCTTTAACTCTGACAGAAGCTTAAATGGTGTGGAGTAATTAAGAACTATTAAGCCACAGCAACATGTTAATAGGGGCGATTTTCTAACAAGTCAATAAAACTGTGACACATCGTAGGGAACATAAACGTATACATGTGCAGTACAGAGGTTGTAATCAGCACTATATAAGAGCGGGTTGTTGTAGGCTCTGATCCACGAGCCTGACATTATAACAGTTTTACGACTGTTGCTCTGGCTCTTACGCACGGATTTTTTCTGTGTCTTCTTATAACAGTTTGACTTTTCTTTTAATCGTAAATGTAAAAGTTAAGACAAACACTAACACTAACACACAAAATCTCCACAGACCGTGTACTTACTTAAAAATCAAAAGCTGGCAGATGAACAAGAAATAAAACAGCAGTGTGAGAAACCGCAGACGGTTCTTTTTGGCTGTGATGTCATTTTGCTCTCGAGCATGCACACAGCACGTCCACTCTGGTCAGACATGGAACTTGATGTAGCCGGTAAATATCAGATGCCAAGCATAATTCCCAGTTCCAGCTCATAAATAGAGATTTGAGACCTGACGGTTGGATCAAACATGGACAATAATATGTGTCGTGCGTAAAGGCAGTGCGAGTTGTTTAAGGGGGAGAAAGTTTTCTCGTTGTTTACCTTGAGGAATAGGCGCAGGAGCCTGAGGTGTATCGGTGGAGAAGACCGAGTTTGCAAACTTCATCCAGCATGAAAACACAAAACAAAAATTTAGGTACTCCATGGCTGTTGCTGCTGTGCGTGTCCGTGGAGTGGGCGTTTGGTGACCGTCGTCTGGATTATTGCCTCCCGGACCCAGAACAGGAGCAACCCTGGAGGGTCGTAATGTATGCTCTCGCTATAATAATAATGACAAATAATTTAAATTAAAGAAAAAAAAAAGGTGAGGATGGGGAAGTAACTGCTGGTGAATATCACGCTCTGTGGAAAAGCAGGTCCTCTGACAGCTTTGTCTCAGCTCCAGGCAGACACGGGTCCTATAAGTACTGCAATTCACAGAGATTAGAGAGTCACAGGCGTGGTTCCTTAATTGCAACTGCAGCTACTTGTGCTCCTGGTGAAGTTACAGCCCATGAGGAGACATGGAGGAGGACTGAGAGCATGAGGGGTCAGATGATTCAGCCGGGTTTATTTCTCTGTGTAAACGTGTACTTTGGCGAGCTGAAGCAGTCAGAGAGAGAGACGTTATCCTACACGGGTGGGGGATTGCACCAGGTTGCCCTGAGTAAAATGTATCACTGCTTGTCTGACCAATCAGAGACCAACAACTGTGGTGATGTCATTATTGCATACACTCCCATTCCTTTGAAATAAGTGGATTTTATCACAAAAAAGTATTTTATTTAAGATTATTCAATGCCAAATGGGCAAGTTAAATGGGCAAGTTGTGTTGTTTCCTCAGTTTAATTTGAGGGTTTGTATTCATACCAATGGCTGCCTGTGGTGTGGAAAGTTATAGCAGTTAAATCAAGCATTTTTGAGATTAAGAGCATTTTGAGTTCTGGATCTACTCTCCCACTGTGACAGTGATTGAACACTTCACTCAGGAATACAAACTCAGACACTCACACTTACTACATGTACATCAACTGTATAAAGATTGTGTTTACTCTGTTCCAAACTGTTTAGTAGCTATACTTTATAAAAAGGTCTTGCATTGCTCAGAATTGTATGGAATTTGTTTTCCATATGGTGATCATCAAATTTCTAATTCAAAAACATAAAATGCTGGCAGAGCAGTCAGAAGCTTGTGCTTCAGTGACGTCCACGTGGTGTAGATTTCGTCGTCAGATGCTGTATGTGAGACTGTGTGAGTCTGAATACCCACCACATCCTCATGGACAATGAAACTAACTATACACAGGCAAAGAGCACTTCCATTGTGGTTATACTGTATCTGTGCTGGTGTACATTAATGTGTTTGGTTAGACTGTGTGTTTTTGAGTGGGTGCTATACTGAGCAGGTGTCATTTTTCACTGCTGTAACAAAGACGCTTTATGTGAAAGTGTGACTAAGCACAGCCATATATCAACCTCCTACCCATTGACTGTTAAATGGCCCTTTCCTGGTCCCCATCCCCCCCTGTGCAGATTTAGCTTCTGTCTAACCTATACTACTCCACATTTACACTACACCCTCATCAGAAGAGATTCATTCGGATGATGGAATGAAACAGCAAAATCACACCTTAAATTGTTTATCTTCATCATTTAGAACTGATTAACGTTTCCCTGTTGTTCACTGTACACCACACACCTGCCCCTGTTTAAATATTGTATATGAAGCAATCTAGCCTTGCCTTTATACTGGCAGTTGAGGAATTATACAGATCCCCTCCTTAAAGCCAGAGCAGGCAGGGTCATTACAAATGGGGTATTGTTGTGTCTGATCTAAATGTGTTTTTTGTGGGACTTTATTTTGAAGAAAACTTGTGTGGAGTTTGCATGTTCTTCCCATGTGTGTGAGTGTATTCTACAGTCTTAAGTCATATAGACTGGGGTTATGCTAACTGGAGAGCCTAAATTCCCTGTAAGTGTGAATGTGAGTATGAAAGGACTTTTGTATCTGTTTGCCCGATGTCAGCTGGGATTGGCCTAAACTCACCCCACCACCCACACTGGAGAAGCAGTATGGAGTTAGGGATTAATCAGTTTGTTTTGCCAATCAATTAGTCCACAAATCTCCCGCTATAGAGTGCAGCAGGTAACCCCATGACCTAATTTACTGACAGTACATGTACAGTATATATGAAACTGTAAAACTGCAGATGTTAGAGCTTGCTTTTGGTGAACAGGCACACAAGGGGAACAATGATGAGGGAGCCAGACACCAGACATGAAAATCTAACTTCCATTTGCCGTCAGATTGTATCTGTGTCTCTCCTTGTCTCAGCTGACCTTGAAACTACTTTTTCTCATTCTTGTATCTTATTACTCATTAGGAGAAACAGACGTGCTTCTTGGCTCATACCAATTATGTATGGAAGTTAGGACTGCCAGCCCAGACTGCTTTACTCAATTACATCACTAAGTTTGTGGTTTAAATGCAGAGGGAGTAGAAACAGAACTTTCTTTTTTTCTTTTTTTTTTTTACAAGATAAGTAGATTCTCTCCAGTGGGGCCCTGTTAACCTTGAAAATGTAGCCATGCCTGAAAACTCAACAACTAAACTTGAGCTTCACTTTATTCATGCAACAGATAATGTAGTGAGCACTGGCAAGGTATTGATCTCTTTAATTATAAAATCACCACAAAAAATGGTGAAAGTTGGACAAATAAAAATGAAGCTGAATAATATGCCATAACAGATGTTTTGGTGTAGTGGTTAGCACTCTTGGTTGGTGAAGTCGTTAGCATTCTTGCCTTTGCAGCAAGAAAGTGTGTCCGGGTTTTCCAACTTCCTCCCACAGTTAGTGTAATAACCCGGAAAAAGGGCGCTGACTTTTGGGAAGCCTCCGACAGCTCAGGTGTCATGTCCCTGTCCCTGCTTTTTAATCATAGCCTATTTCAGTGCCAACTAAAACACACAAGCCTAGAGCCTCCACTGTCCTTCACATTAGTACAAGACTAAACAGTGTTGCAGCTTCCTGGTGGCAGAGGACCATCATCTATTTTCGGCACTGTTGTGGAGACAGTTGGTTTACAGGCACTGTTTAAATTTACATCATGCTGAAAGAAAGAGAGGATTCATTCAGGAGACTCTCAAGGAGATGCAGAATAATGAGCATAAAAGTAAATGTTATTTGGAGAGGGAAAAAAAGACAAGAATAGTACATTATAGCATTTATCCCCTAATTTTTTCCAGAATTTTTTCCCATGAATATTTTGGGCTATATAATCAAAAAAACAATGTGTTTTCCCTTTAATTAATGCTTTTGCACTGCTTCAGGCAATATCAAAGCCAAAATCACAGAACTGTCAGTGGTTCGGCCACACCTTGGGTATCTTTCTCTATTTTTGACTTAACATCCTACTGGTGGTACAACTGGATGGTTTTCAATTGCACTGGTGCGTCACACATCCTAGACACGTGGTCTCTTAACCCTGCGTGAGAAGCCACAATTGCACCATGACTGTAAAGAAATGGGCTTTATTTTTATCCCAAATGCTTTGATCATCCCACAGCAAGTTATTTACTACTGCAGATCAATGGAGAGGGCATTCATTTCCTTCACCCAGCTTATCTTTCTAAGAACCTATGACTCTATCATCCCTGGCTGACTTTGGACCACTTCTACTTATGAGGCCACAGGTCATCTAGTGGCTCATGGTAAGGTTTAGGGGTTGTCATCAACTCAGCATTTAGCCTTAGACCAAAATCTTTTACAAGCACAGCAAAGTTAATGCCACCCAGTGTCTGGCTGCAAAAGGGAAAGAGGTTAGACATGAATTAATTCACTTTGTCCACAGGGGGTCTTTCATCCATTGTCTCATACTGAGTTTACCATAAAGATCTGAGCAGCAAATTACTGTTAATCCTGGAAGAATCTGCAGATGAAGATGTTTGCAATTTCCTAACCTGTGCATTTTTTGGTCCTGCAAATTAGCATTTGCCCTGATTACACCAGGGTTTTGGGGGCAGTGTTCCTTGAAAATTGCACATAATGAGCCCTTCTCTCAGCCTCTTCATTTAAATGTCATCATTAGGCAGCCATGTTAAAACCACAAGGCTCCAAAAACAAACCAGAATTAGGTTGACGAGAAGAGGCATTTATCCTGTACTTTCAGTACCAGTTTGCCACTTTAAACATGTTATACACTAGTAATTTGATTTGATAAAAGTCTGAATTCCATTCAGCCCCAGTAAAGAGAGGGTAGCATCTGAAAAGTGACAGGAACACCAGACTTTGACACTACTGACTGGGAATAATAGCCACATCGGAAAGAAATCAAATCCTTTTTCAAGGTGATGTTTTTCTGTGTTTTCTGATGACAGTATCTGAGTGGAGCATGTGACATAAAAATGCAGTGTTAGTCTTCCATTTGTTTATGGGAAGATAGTGTGAAAGCAAATAACCAACTAACCAACATTTGGTTGTTTTCTTTGGCTGTGTTTGCACAGATGTTGCTTCAGCCATTTGTTTAACACAAGGAGGTTTAAAACAAAGATATCAGAAATTTGAGTTGCTCACATTTACTACAACTGTCAGTGTCTGCCCAAGCAGAAACGTTTACATTTTTATTTTCTGTTAAAACACACTTTCCATCAAGGCTGTAATTTCACTGATTTGTTATAATTTGTCGATCTGGTCACACTAACAGAGGACAATCCCAATCCCACACACAATCTGTGAAATTGACAGTGTGTATATACACACTCTGTGGGATTGAGAGAGTTTATACACTGGGACTGGGTGTAATGTAAACACAATGTAACACATGGCTGGCTATTTAACCTCAACTGGCATGGCTACTTTAATCACAGAGGCAAAGTTTGTTGAAGATGATTTTATTGTTGTTTGCATCTCCTTGCTCCCACATGCACTTCAAATTTACATGTGTAATAAATTGTGTCACTTTTAAAGACACATAACACAGAATCATCACTGAGTTTAAAAGCTGTACAACTTTAATATAATTCTAATTACAAGGGGGGTTTATGAAATGTGGGTGTTGCAAAAAGCAGGATCCCACATTGTATAGCTGCAGAAAACATCTGTGTTTTTCCCAGTCTGGGAAATAGCAAATCACTGATGCAATGACAGCCGTAACATCACTTGTGTGTGGCCTGGATGTTTAGTTGATTCCAAACAAAGTGTGTTGCTCTGTAATAAGTGATCATACAAATCTTGAAATGTATCGTCTCACTACAGTGTAGTGAAGCTCAAGAGAGAATTTCAACAAAAAGTCCCTGCAGTCCATTTTCAACTAATTTGTAGGAAATGCAGAGGAGTAAATCTTACATAAATCTATTTAAACTGTATTAGTTCTTGTACAAACTTTTAGTTGGAGGACACTGGGGTAAAGGTGAATGAAATTAGGCAGCAAATAGTGGCAATTTACAGCAACCATGACTGCTGGTGCATATTTTGTGGAATTAATTATGTATTGTTTTATAAATTGTTTTCAGTTTTCATAAATATTTTCTTGATCCTGTGCAGTGTTTGAAATGAAATGCACAATTGTTGGTCTTAATTATCCCGAAATGAGCTTTTTTTAAAATTTCTATCAGGAGCTGACTCAGTTCTGTGGCTGTCATTTTTGACCACCGTGTTTTTTTAAAATAGCCCACAATGGACAAACGAAACATCTTTTCAGTTCTGTTGCCTGAAGGTTCTACAACCCCCTATACACTACATCTTTATGTCAAATAGATCATAGTAATAAGAATGAAGTATAATATGTGCAATTAAGTATGCATGCTTGGAACACAAGGCTGAGGTGAATGTGTGACAGAAATGTGTACACAACACAAAAAACTCCAAATCATCAGGACAGTAATATAAGAAAACATCATTCCTACCCATGGCTGTACATATATAGGCCTCTACTTTTTATATTGTTTTCCAACCACAGCTTAATTTGCTGTAGAAGTCAGAGCAGTGTACGGCTGCATATGTAAAATCTAATCATTTAAAGTGAAAACCTAAACCTAAACTAAAAAAAGGAAAACAAATGTTGTACTGTCAAAGACTCATGAGACCTCATATAAGTCTGAAATTGCACAAGGTAATTTAAAAGAAGGTCAAATGTTTTGAAGTAAAGGATTTGTATTACAAGAGAACAAGAATGACCTCATTAAATTGTTGATGACTGAAAAGACTGTTTCAAAATATTATTTGGGAAAAATCTACTGTATGAGCTGAAACAGAATGAGTTTAAGCACAATCTTCTATTCCAGTCCTCCTCTTTAGTCAGCATTAGCGAAGCATTGTGCTCTGGGGTAATTGTTGTTTTATCTGAAGGGCTTCTTAAGTTGACACAAGGTTAATGGTTTTAGGTTAATGGCCTATTTAAAATATTGAATAAACATTTTCATTTTTATGTAATCATTTAAGGAGATCTATATTTGATGCAAGTGGTCCAGTCAGTTACTGTGTCAGGCAGATTTTTGCAGAAAAAAAAAAAAGGAATTTAATGTGAGCATTTTCATAAGACTGCTCCAAAAAAGATGAAGCGGTAGTTTCAGGCACTAGTGGACTCTAAACACTAATTAACAAGCAAGGCTTAGTGGTTTTACATGACCATTGACATGGTCTGACCATTGTAACTCTGATTGTTAAAACCAGTGTGGAGAGAGAGCACAGATTTTTTTTTTTGAGGATCACTGGTTTTTAGCGCCAGATGGATCTGGTTATTTAAGTAAAAAAATACTTCACACATTACACTGTCGTGTTTTATTGAAGTGTTTTCAGTGGCTGCACAGTTTAAGCTTAGCTCACAGAGTTTGCAATCGTTCCAAGACTAAATGACTAAATGGTTCATCAGTTCACAATACTAGTGCAAAAGTAGAAGAATAAGTATTTTAACTGTTAAATGTACAATATACTATAGCTTAATTCCCTTTGCATCACATTCTGACATGACTATTTGGCTTTTTATACACAACCAAAGAGCACTGGTGGGATTATGTGCCAGCATCCCACACAGTAAAGTATACATTCCAAATTGATGGGATAACTGTAATGCCAGGAATGTACTGGGAAAAAATACATAAACCTTTTATTTTCTCATCAACATAAGCAATAATAAAATGAAAAATACTTCAAAAAACATCCATCTTAAATACTCAGTCATGTTATTAGTCTTAAAATTAAGGTTAATGCTGCTTTCAAGGAAAATTCACTTATGGTAAGTCTCCAAACAAATGTCAGCATATGGGCAAGGAAATGAACACTGTTGACACAAGAAAATATTCAGACTATGCTGGGAACTTTAGCTCCTCCTGCTGGCAGTTCATGAAATGTCAGAGTCTTAAATGACATACATATGGAATCATCCTGATGCTGCAAAATGACAATTAATATATTTTACGTTGATGTACAGTAGCACACAGATAATCAATTTGCTATAGTGCTTTACTTTATACAAACCCAATCAGAAAATAAATTGATATAATGTTGCACTGTGCTCGACCATATCAATAGATATTTAATGGAAGGTTTAATTAAGATTTTAAATTGTTGACCTACTGCATATGTAACAGGTGAAAAATTAAAAATTACAGGATGTATCAGGAAACATATGCATGATATGTCATATTTATATTAAATGTACAAAACATCCTCCAAAATATACTATACTATATTGATCGTACCAGGCCAAAGTGTGCAGCCAGCAGTATTTTACAATAGCATGCATTTCAACCTGAGTTTGTCCAAAAATATACAATGTCATCAGACACTAATAATAATAAAAACCTGTGGCACAAGGAAGTAGTGAGTTAGTTAATTTCAGCAGTGCTGGGATATTCATGAAACGTTATCTCCCTCTTGTGGACAAGACCGGAGCAGAAAATCAAGCTGAAATCTGTCCATTCCCAAAACATATCAGAGTTAGCAATGCATAATCATTATGGCATCGGAAATATAATCTTGATTCTTATGATAGTTTATCTTAGTTAATACACAAGTGCACTTGTAGCACATACAACAACAGTACAAACACACAAACACACATACACACTTCTCTACAATGAAAAAATAACTGGAATAAAATACAAATAAAGAAAGTAAATAAATAAAATCATTGAAGAAAATAATGCATCACATGAGACTGTCATGTCTTGCAATATAGCTACAAAACATTGTGTTCTCTAGGCTATAAATAAGTATCTTCTGTTAATCTGACCAAGCCACATAGTTGGTTGTGTCTGTGTGTACAAACTATGACAACACTAATCCCTATTTTAATAAACTGTGTAACAGCTCTCCTGTGAACAGTGAACCTTTTTCCTTTCCTTTGTTGATTGCAAAGTTTTTTTTCTTTTTTAGCAGTAAGAAAAGACACTTTGCACTCACAGCCTAGCAACTTCTTATAACAACCAACCTGAGCAGCTATAGACTAAAACAAACCTCCTGTTTCAATGGTCATGCACAATTATAACATTTAGATACTTTTTCTTCATACTGTCTGTTTGAAGGTTGTTCGGTGTTAGGACTTTCCAAGCTGATCGTCATGGCTGTGTGGCTTTGGTCCTCCAGGAATGTTGTTCCTTTCACAGAAATCCTGTTTGGCTCCTAGTTAGAAGACTCAAAAAACATGAAATCCTGTATAGGAAAAATTAAAATTGTTTTTAAAAATAAAGACATTTAATTGATCTTATTCCTTGATTTAATAATGTCTCAAGTGTATTAGCTGATGCTTACAGTTTATCATTTTAAGCGAATGTGACTTAACTGAGAAATGCATCTCTGCCAAGCTGTTTTGCATTTGTGGGGATTAAGGTGGTTGATCACATTTCCCACAAAGGGAGCTAAGTGGTACATTACTGTAATGGGTAGGGACAAGTACCGATGTAGAGAAATACAATCTCCATAAAAGCCACCCTTCTGGCAACAGTTAATTTGAGAAGTGAAAATCCTACAAAAATGTGTAAAACTTTATAGAAAATTGTGTTTTCGTTCAAGATGTTAATGAAGTTGTGTTAAAAGGCTCATCGTTGGACTTACGATTAGAAAACATGCGCCGATCATTACAGCCTTCATTCTCACGTCCAGGTCCATGGGAAACTGGATCCCAAAGTTGTCTGTGTCTGTGAATGCTTCCCGCAGAAGTCCTGACCATTGCTTACTGATTTTACCAATCTTACTGACTTCATCCATGGTCAGAATCTGCGGATATGTTACAAACAAGACAAACAGACATCATGTGTTGGACTAGGATAAAGATCAAGCCATAAAATTATTTGGTTTTGTTGGAGAAGGATCACAGTTAAAGTCTTAATCCCTTCCAAAAGCAATTTTTTTTCCCCAACTGCTGCAGTAACCACAGTAATGACTTCAAAGAGTCAGGATGGTAATATCATGCTTCAGTTACCATTCCTTCGAGTCTGGTAAAAGGTCTGTGTCACTGACCCAAATCCCTTTCACAGCTCAGTCCAATAAAAGCAGCTGGAGCATGGAACAATGGCCACACTGTACCACACAAGAGCATGACCACGCTTAGAGGATGGCTTCACTGCACTCTTATCAGAAACATATTTCCTGTTTCAGAGCTTAAGGAAGATATCATAAGAGTAAAATGTCCAGCAGGCAAGATTGTTACTGTGTCATGTTATGTTTTCACAAATGTAATGGTTTATGTGTGTATTTTGATAAACCCACCTCAAAGTCAACATCAGGAAGGAAGCTCCATCCACAAAAGGGCCCATGGATCTTCAGCACAGGCTCCAAGTGTTCGTTTGCAACAAGGAATTTAGGGGAGAACGGATGCCACTGTTGTATAACGTACCCCACTGTGTTACCAGGGGGAGACTGCACCTCCAGCTGAGTGAGGGATAGTTGGAGAACAGAGCATGATTTGTAGTCATACCTTCAGCAGAATCCATTTAAAAAAAAAATACACGTAAAAATATCTGAAGCTTAAACAACACATTGAACCACAGCCACTGTGAACCTAGTCATTTCATGGACACAAATGGAGCATGTATTAAAAAGGCTTCATTCACCTCTTGCAAACAGCAGGGGAAGCAGCAAGACATGCACTTTAGTGGCCTGGTGATGGTGATGATCTCCTGTCCAAAATTGTCAAGGACGTGGATTGTGAAGGAGCGCAAGGGGCCACAACACTGTCGACTCAGACAGTCATTCTCCTCCACGGCGTAGAACACATTCTGACCCAGGGAGTTACGGACTTCATACTTGTTGTTGCTTTCAAAACCAACAAGGGCTGCATGAGGAAGAAAATGCAAATGTAAACTATAATATACACAGGATGAACTTAGAAAATAGAAAGCGTCACACTGCTGACATAATTTACCTTCAACAAGCTCTACTTTCTGTTTGATGAGTAGCTGATCCACCTACAATACAATAAAACAACCACAAATATATGACTGAAATCTGTATATGAGAGATTTGTACATACTTTCACACTTCTCATAACTAGCTGCGTAAGGATGGAAACTGCATAGATATTTGAGATACTCAGTTTTTTCACTTAAATAAATTATATTCTTTCAGAAAAAATTTATAAATAAAAATCCTCCTGTCATGAGGATAAACATTCTACCCTGGTTTCTGCTTTCTTCTGTTTTGCACTGTCCTGGGTTGCCAAACAGTTCAGATGGGACCAAAGTTTCCCCTTCCTTAGACTTGACCCGCATATGAGGACAACCCACAGCCTTGTCCCCACACATTCTCATTAATACTTCCATTGATATTAATATGATTACCAGCTAAGGTTACGGTTATTGTAACCATCTGTCTCTCAGTTAGCTTCTGTTACAAATTCCTTCACTTTCTACAATTCACATTTTGTATTTCTATGTTTTCACTTTCTATGTATTTTTGATGTTTTGTTTATAATCTGCTGAACTTGTCTCTGTACATGTGACACCTACTGCACATCTGTCCATCCTGGGAGAGTGATCACTTCCTGAGGTTTCTCCCATTTTTCATTTGTATAAGGGGATTTGTGGAGTTTTTCCTCATTTGATGTGAGGGTCTAAGGATAGAGGATGTCACTTGCTGTACAGACTGTAAAGTCCTTTGAGGCAAATTGTGCTTGTTATGTTGGGTCGTATAAATGAAATGGACTCGACTAAACTATCCTCCTGCTCTCCTCATAGTCCTACACTGAAACAGGAAACCCATCTATTCCAGTGTCCCAGTAAGCCATGACAGTTAGCCAGTGTGCACATCACCATGACCCTAAAACTGAAGCAGCTGTAATTTGAATATGACTTACTTTTGTTATTAAGGCTACACCTGTGCTTCAACTAAGGTGACACATCAAACTGTCACAGGTGGAAAAGGATCAGGGCATGATAATACTTGCTTACGCTCACATGTAGGGTGTAAGATACATTAGTCTGATGAAAAGCTAAGTCTTTAACTCATAATGGATGAATCAATATCTTCTCCAAAACCAGTGTTACCTGAAACAACTGTTACCCACAAGCCACTGCATTAATGAGTGATCTAGGGCAGAAGGACATTTGGTCATTTCCCCAGTCATTTCACTGTCAAATCAACAGATGGTATACTGGACTAACACTTTCTATTTTATTAGAAAGTAATCGATTTCAGATCAGAAAATTACAACTGTGGACTGTTTGTAAAACAGAGAAAATAAATAAATAAAAATATAGGCCTTATATGATGACAATTTTCATGGATAAACCTGGGAAATTTTGCACATTAATAAACACCGACATGCTACATGTTATACAAAATATTCCATTATATTTACTAAAAGGTAACAAAAGCAAGATCAAAACAAAAACATGTGATGCAGCAAGATAAACCAGTAAGGCCCATATGTTGATTTAAATATAAAGTGAATAGTATTAAGTGCTTATTGTATTGCACATATAGATGAATTGAGAAACTTACTTGGGTCAGGTATTCTAATCCTGGTGGACAGCCTGGTATCCCGGGACTGGGCACAGCATACATGTTCATTTTTGTCAGACTGGAGTGACACCTGTTGATGAATTGCAGGTTTGAAACGGGTAAATGGCGCCACCCTGTGTTTGTCAGGGAGACAGTCATAAACAAACGAACAGATGGACAGCGGATTATGTTGTTTTTCGGTCTATCAGCCTGTCTGTGTGTGGTGTCGTCCATTTAAGTGGACTGTGGAGCATAAGTGTCCTCGTTACTACGACATGTAATGCTTTATTGTGAGGGACAGTGATCAGCAGGAGTACAGGCAGGAGGGGCCGCTGCAGACCAACATGGTGGGCGACACGGATATTTTTGGCTCTGTCTGGATTTAATGGGTTTCTGACGGAAAGACACTATAGCAGGAGAAACACTCTTACCCTCAGTGTGAGTGAGTGTGTGTGTGTGTATGTTCACGCGTAAATAACCAAACCCGTCCGTCTCTGCTTATGTAGGTCACCTCACTCACTGCAGAGCTGTTACTCGATATGTCAAACGGGAACGTTTTTTTGTTTTTTTGTTTTTTTTAAGCTCGTACCCACATTCCCTCCCAAAACAGCGACTTACGGTCGCAGATGCTACTCCTTTTTTAACATTAGCCATGACAAGGATACAAGTTTCAATCGGAATGTAGAAATACTCACCGATATTTCACCTGCTACTCCAAATAATATCAGGCCACTCCGCCTCTGAGCCCGTGGAATAAAGCGTTGATCTCATTGGCTGATGTCCTCGTACGTCTCATCTTCCTGCGCCAATGATGAACAGAGCACCGCAGAACTAGACCGGGGACATGACGGGGACTGCCGATGGTGTGCGGTGATGTTTTAATACACATCGGTGCAAAATAGAAACATCTGCCAATAATGAATTTGAAGAATGTTCTTCTCGTGATGCAACACTGGGTGCCAACTGCCACAAAACACCGAAGGAGGAAACAGGAATATTATTTTAACTGTACTGATAAAACGATTAAGTCCTTTATCTATGCTATTATATATAAGAATGCATTTTAAAGATTTGCAGAGAGGAAACAGACATTTTGACAAATGTGCCACAAATGGAATGACTTTGTTTTTGTCCACAGAATTGGCTTGGATTTAGTCAAACTGTGTGATTAAATTGAATAACTTATTTAGCTGCTTTAATTACTCAAACATCACGATTTTAGAGTTTGCACATGTGTGTCATGTGTTAGAGAGTGGACATGTGGTTTTTAAAGCCAGAATCACGTAAGGGGATAAAAGTGACTTTTCCTGAAACCAGATGTTTACCTTTGGGCTGTATATGAAACTGTCTGCTACAGTGTAATTAGCATGTACTCCATGTGTTTATACACTGTCTTCAATGTAGGTCAGAAGCTGCTTCACAGGCTACAGTTATGGACTTTTAAACATGTTCATCTAACAGTGTCAACTTTGAGTACGCGTATTTTTATGAGATGTTTCCTAAAGTGTGTTAATAAACCTTCCCTATGAGTCTAATGGTGTGACTCATGCACATTATCAAAATATCTGGTATTAAACAAATAAAAAAAATATTACATACGAAGCATTAAGACAGCATGAATTGTTCCCCCCTTAAGGTTGTATTTATGTTATCATATAGAAAGTTATGTTTGTGTTCTGTCTTCTAGCAAATTGCATGTTATGGAGATATGCCATAGTTTTGTTGTCCTAACAATTCAGTGGTGGAGTAATTGTTAACAGCTGTAACCACAAAGCTGTAGTCCACGTCACTCGGCTGCACTCACAAGCAGGAAAAGTGAAGATAAAAGTTCACTCACTTGGAAACAAAAAGTTAGTTTGTTAACATAATCCAGTCTAAGAACAAATTGTTGGATCACTGTCACTAAAACTTCAGTCACTCTTCACTCTGTTAGTCAGCCCAACACATTCATATGATCAGTTGACTAACGACAATGTGTGAGAGCAAGAAAAATACAACTTTGTGTAAATTAAGGTAATGGTGGGGTGATACATGTAAAAATGAAACCGTGAGGTTGAATGTCTTGTGGCTTATTTGTTATAGTCTGTACTTGCCCTTTCAAGTAGTTTTGAGCCAGGAGTGAAACTGATGCTGGAAGGGACAAAATCTTTACACTCAGCTGATGTGCACTTGAACTTTATGGGCAGGTTATTATACTTTGTATCCACTGGAGAGCAGTGTTGAGCTAATGATGCTCAGCCTCATGGCCATTATTAAGACTAATGCAGAATTTGCCTTTTCTTTGTAAAACAGAATAGTCACAGGTAGACTCACAATTATACACACACTCTCACACACACACACAGACTTTCTACTGTGTTACAAATGATGTGACGTTGTAGGGCTGAGTATCCTTATTTGCGAATACAAATTACCTGATTTTCTCAAGCTCTACTGATTTCTCCACAAAACGCTAATGAGAACAAACGATGACTCGTGTGCAGATCTGCTGACACTTCAGGCACAGACAACTAAAACATCTTTTAATTGATTCATGTTAGAGCTATTTCTTATAGTGACCTGAAATAGCAGAGAGAACACTGTATATACTCCTAGTTGTTCTCTCCTTTAGAAATAAAAAGAAATGTTTATTTAGGATT